>QXTE01000106.1:5379345-5549052 GCA_003942145.1 Platysternon megacephalum
GAGAGAGAGAGAGAAAGGTGCCACTTATGGGAGCTCCTGCTCACTTTGAACAGTGATTTATCCCGAAGGACAGCTTCTATTCCAGCAGGATTTAATTCATGTTAGAAGCCTGCAGGAAATGGGCACATCACAGCATCTGAGTAAAGTCTCTTTCATAGCACATATTAACACAAGGGCAGCAGACAGAAAAAAAAAATTCTTACAAAAGCAACTCAGCATTTAAAAATTGAAGCACAACAATCTGAAGATTCAAACCCAGAATAAAAAAAGACTCCGCAGGTAGTTTTAAAGCTCTCCCAAAGTATAGTTGGTTACCTCATTTGGGTGCCAGCATTCTAACCACAGCCCTTCATATTGAAAACCTTAGTGGGACAAAATTAACTTGACTTCAAGAAGCACCTCAGAGGTCAGCTTCCTTATTATACCATCCACATTAGCAATGGGCAAATATCAAAGGTGTTTGGTTCAGATAAGCCAGAAATGCTCTAGTAACTTATCAAAGCTCAGGTAAGTCTCTACTTTCTGCCACTGCCCATCTTATTCTTTTCATTCCAGCTAGAACTTCCTTCCTTCCTCTCATTATCACTCCCCACCAACTTGCACCTTATTTCTCTACCCCCAAAAGCTTGCCAATTAGCAGTGTAATCCCCTAACTTTTGTGATATTCTCATCCTTTCACATGGCCTCAGTAGGCCTGCAGTCTTTGTGCTGGATGCAGCAGTCAAACTTTATAAGCTCTGTGGTTTCTTGCACCCCTTTAAATTTTGGAGTGGGTCATAAATGAGTTATTTGTTAATCTTTTTTTCCTGTCTGTAGAATGTAGATAGGGACCTAATGGCAGGGATGGGGTCAAGGAGGATATTTATACAAATCATTCTGCAATGAACAGAGTTGAGGTTGTATTTGCTTCAGGGACAGGGCCGGCTCCAGGCACCAGCTGAACAAGCAGGTGCTTGGGGCGGGAGAGGGGCGGCACGTCCAGCTATTCGGCGGCAATTCGGCGGAGGGTCCCTCACTCCCGCTCGGAGCGAAGGACCTCCCGCCGAATTGCCACCGCAGATCGCAATCGCGTTTTTTTTTTTTTTTTTTTTTGGCTGCCTGGGGCAGCAAAAACCCTGGAGCCGGCGCTGTTCAGGGAGAAAGGATGGAGTTCAGAACCTCATTTGTTTTCCTGAACCAATTCACCAGTCACACCCGAGAATACTATAGACCAATGCTCAAGTAGCTCTTAGGCCATTTAACGAGTACTAGGAGCTTCTATAATAGGACCTGGTTAAACAATGGTTTGACAACACAGCTTTAAGTGTCTCTCTCACTCAGCTCTTTTACTAAACTAAAGAGAAACCCAGCTTCTTTAACATTCAAAGCGATTCGCAGAGTTCAAATGGTTAATAGAGCATATACATACAATCATTGCAAAGTTCTTATCTCAGGTCTGTAGCAGTGATGTTATACACTGCTGGCTTTTGTAAAGTCGCTGGTAACTTCCAAAAGATTGGAAGGTCCCCAGTCTATAGATCAGAACGCTCCTTTTAGTTGCAAGTTCATAGTCCAGAGAATCAGAGCAGGAAAGAAGCAACATGGAGATGATTCAAGGGTCTTTTATATCCTCTGCCATGTGGATGGAATTTTACTATCCCAAAACAAAGCTCAGTCTGTTGGTGGAAAGTGACAGGCACAAGCTGGAGTCCAGGGTCACAGGAGCAAATCATATGTCCTTACATGGCTTGCTGACTCAGAGGCAGCCACTGGCCACTTGAAGTCTAAGGTGTCTGCAGGAAGAGCTATCTTGGGTGGAATGAATTTCTTCTATGGCCCATTGTGAGAGTCAATTGTCTTTGATGGGCCATCAACCCAAAGCTGTCTGGCTTCAAAGTAGATTTTATCTAGTGAGTGTTACCCCAGGAACAAACACATTTGGGATACAGCGCTATAGGTAGGCCCACTTGGGGGAGGAGGTGGAACTGGGTGGGAAGAAGCCGGGTGGAGGTGGGGCAGGGGCAGGAAGAGGCAGGGCAGGGGTGGTGTCTTGGATGAAGGAAATTCGTAACTCCATCTTCCTCTCCTAGACCCCTAAAAGTCTTCAAATCCTCATTACTATGGTCATCTAATTTCCTATACCAGATGGCCCATCCCTGCCTCTAATGCAGAAGATCCAGTATGTGAAAGTTGATTTCTACTTGAACAAATTATAGTACTTAAATGTACAATTCTAAAATCTGTTTGGAAATGGAGCAGCAGTTTCGTGTCCCAGGCTATGCACCCAACTTCTCTAACCAGGGCTTTCAACAAAGCCACTCACCAGTGGCTAATAGGAAACTTTCTCTGAACAGTTGGGGGCAAACGCCCTCCATTTCTGAAGAATAAGGTTATGTTTAAAAATGAAATGCAGCTTTCTACCCCTTACTGTTGCAAAGATACCCTTCTAGGCAGGAACCAAAGCAGTGCTATCCTTCGGAGTCTGCCAACAAGCCACTCTGTTGCCTCTCCTGTTACTCTGCACATTTCTCAAGGAGCAGCAGAGTGAAATTGAAGACTGGGCAGGGTCACTGCTCACACTAGGCTCTAAATAGCAGCTGTAAACCTGACCAAACTCTGGAGAAACTCACCCTGCTGCTGCTTGGGACAACAACAGAATAGGCACTGCAGCTATTCATCAAAGAGAAGGCCCCAAAAAGGCAAAGGTTGGCAGGGAGAAGAGACCTACCCCCTCACAGCAATCAGATGGTTTAGGAAGAACACTCTCCAATAGCTAAGAGATCCTTGGGAATAGGGTGACCATCTGTCCTGTTAAACATGGGACAGTCCCTTATTTAAGCCCTCTTGTAAGTGTCACCTTTTTTAAAAAAAACAGGCAAATTGTCCTATATTTTCTGCTCCCCCTGCTGGTTAGTCAGCAGTCCGTACAGCCCCAGCTGCCTCCTGTTTGCGGTTGACTGGCAGGTGAGCACGGGTATGCGGTGAGCATGTGGTGTCTTGAGGCAGGGTGCAGAGGTGGGAAGACAACGCCAGGTAGGAGGAGAGGCATCCCTGTGTGATAGAGGGGTAAGGGTGTGTGTGTGTGTGTGTGTGTGTGTGTGCGCGCGGGGGGGTGTATCACCCCTCCCCGTGTGAAACCTAAAGAAGGGTTTCTCAGTGGGGGTCCTCCAGCCCTTTCAAGCTGTGAGGCTGGAGCCCCTTCCCCCTTGTGGGGCTGAAGCCCTGATCCCCAGCACCTGCCACAGAGCTGAAGCCCTAATGCCCCCCAGCTGAAGCCCCTTCCCAGGCACCACCTCCGTCTGAAGCCCTGCCACCCATCCCCCCACAGGCTGAAGCCCTAATCCCTGGCACTTGCCACTGGGCTGAAGCCCCAGTGCCCCCCTGCGGCTGAAGTCCCTTCCCTGGTGCCACCACCCCCACCCTGCTGAAACCCTAGAACCCCCCTCCCCAGGCTGAAGCCCCCCATCCCTGGTGCCTGCTGAGGGGCTGAAGGCAGGAGTCACAGGGCTGAAGACCTGGTGTCCCCCTGGCTGAAGCCCTTTCCCTGGTGTCGCCCCACGCTGAAGCCCCGTCACCCCTTCTCCCTCACTGAAGCCTGGATCCTGGAGCTGAAGGCAGGAGCTGCAGGACTGAAACCCCAATCCCTGGCACGTGCACCCCCAAGCCAGGAGTGGTGGGACTGAATCCTGGATCCCTGGTGCTCCCCCTGTGGGAGAAGCCTCCTGAGCCCATGGCCAGAGTGGGGTGGGTACCAGGGGTGTTGTCCCCCCAAACTGCAGTGCAAGTGCAGGGCAGTCCAGGGGGCAGCTCCACACACCCCATGGCTCCTTCTCTTCCCTATGCCAAGTCAGAGGCAGGAAGCTGGATCCAGGCTGTGTGTGCAGGGCAGCTGCTCCTCTGGCTGGTGCCATGGAGTTCTCTCCTTGCCTCCTGGTGCAGGGGGTTGAAGCTACTCCTCAGCTCCCAGCCTGCTTTGCTTATGCAGCTGGTAAGAGCTGCAGGGGTGGGGGACCTGGCTCCATGGCTAGCAGAGCCCTGAGGGAACAGGGATGGCAGGGGAGCCCTCCTGGCACACAGCCCCTAGGTATCCCTCTCCCTGCATCGAGCTACCCCCCTGCTTGCACACAGCCCCAGGCACCCCCTCCCTGCATCCCGAGCTAGCCCCCGTGCCCGCACACAGCCCCTAATTACCCCCTCCCTGCACCCTGAGCTGTTCTCAAACTTTTTCAGCTGACCCCTCCACGTTTGAGTTATAATTTTTGGTTGCGCCTCCCCCCCACAACCAAGACAGGCTGGGTGGCCTGCTGAGGTGAATCAGGGGTGGAGGTGGCACTGCCTCCCTGGACGCTGCCATGTGGAGCTGGCTTGAGCCCTGCTATCCCCTACCCCCAAAAAATAAAAGTCAGCAGTAACCACTTAATTGTAAGTATATACTTATAATTTTTACCTATTAATGTTAAAAAGAAATACTGCATTATTATAATGGGTGCTCAGTCAACTTAATGTTATTTTGAACGTTTGTACCGCATAATTCTGATTGATTGCCATTGAACACGAGCAATTTTACCAGGTGTCCTGCGTTCAGCATAGGGAAATATGGTCACGCTACTTGGAAGGAGTGCAGGTGCTTCCTCTCCCTTCCAATCTTTGCCAAGTATATTAGACAGATACATACATACTCTTGTGGCTCAGATTTGGAGTCTGCAGGAGTCCATTGTGACAATACCCTTTACCTGCCTCTGTTTATTTCCAGTTTGTATGGAATAATTCATAGATATGAAGGCCAGAAGGGACCATTTTGATAATCTAGTCTGACCTCATACATTTATTTCCTTGTGCTCCAGTATTGCCTGGGATTTGAACCCAGGATCTCAGATGTCCAAAATCAGGACTATACACCTAGGCCACAGAGCCACTTATTTTTAATAGGGAGGAAAATAGCCTTCTGAAGAACCAGTTCCATTATACTAACACTGTATAAAGTTTAGATTTGTTCAAGCATTATCAATTTTCTTAAACTACTTTATTGCTACATGTCATTTCATTTTTCATTATCAATGCCTGGGGCATAAATTTAAAAGGTCTGAAGAACTCTCCCCTCAATTTGTTTGCTGCTGCAGTTCAGGAATATTCAGCACCATTGTGTGTTGGCGCTTTAGCACTTTTCTTCACCTTTTAACATAATTTATCAAAGAAGGTAGTGAAGTACAAGTTGATCAGTCTCTCTGGTTTAATTTAGCAAGACAGATCACAATGGCTTTGTTTCTTGGCCAGCCATGCCAAAGAGCTGTTTTCACATTAATGTGACATGACTTGGATAGTCCTAATTACTATGACAAGATAAAGGGAATTAGTTAAAAGTTAATTAAAACCACATGACTTACAACTGTGACACTCCATATTTAGTAACTTTAATTCTTTGTTCCCAGTTTATCAAAAGGGGAAGGGGTCCATATGAATTTTCCTGGTATTACAAGTGCACCAATTAAGCAAGAAAATTGAAGACTGATCAGAAATAATCAGATAAGAGGCAAAGCTAAAAGAAGAAAACTTTGACTCATGGTTAATAACAAATTTCCACACCAATACCTGTGTATTTAAAAGAGAAAAAGCAAGGGACATGCAGAGGCAGCACTTCCAAGGGGACAAGAGGAATTGATCAATGCAAAAGGTAGGGAAAGAGGATAGAAATCTACAGTAACTGTTGAGTCACATCATACATAGCCTTTTCAAATGTGGAACTATAGGACAGACATCATGGAGAAAAGGAATAAGGCTTTTCCTTCCATATTATAAATGAGGACAGTCTAAATGAGACTTCAACATTCTCTAGTGTATTACTACTACTGTATATTTGAGCTGAGGACAGAGGCAATGAGTGAAGTAGTACTGTTTACAATTTAAAGATTGTAAGCGGTGCTGTAATAAGGTAACAAATTACGCAAATTTTGCTATGTATGGTGCTGGCATTCTGTGCTGTCTTAGTGGATGATTTTTATGGTGGGAATTCTGTTAGTTCCTTGTCAGTTGTATCAATCAGTACTCCCAAAAAGGTCTGGTTGTACCAGGCTACATTATTGCGCCCTGATCCTTCTAGGCAGGGGTCAGACTGGGAGATAGAAAGGCAGTGGTACCTTTCCAAATAGGACCATAAATTACACTCTGCCCACAGTAAGATGCCACTTACAATAGATAGCACACATGTCCAAAATATGAATTGGGCTCCTTGGTCTCAGTTCCTCTTCACTGGGGACTGAATACATGGATGGGCTCTGCTGACTTCCTTGGGTTTAACTTGCCCTCAGTAAAGCTCATATGCCTCACTGGGCTTCTTGAGCGTAGCTCCATGGATTGGGGGGCGAGGGGTCCAGCTGCCCTGCTAGGCTTCCTCTTGATTGGGTAGGGGGAGAGGCTACAGCAGTATCTCCCAAGCCCACTCACTTGTGATCCTAAAGATACTCAGAGGAGAGTGGATTTTGTAGCACTTCATAATATGATCCTTCCTATTCTTTCTTACATGCTTTCAGCAGTGCAATAGTTAACAATGTGGCCGTTTAAAACTATTTTGAGCGTCTGAGCTAGCACCATTGACATGAATGGGGCAAATCCCACCTCTCAAAGTTATCATTGTAGGTCTCTACATCAGTTCTATTCAGTTCATGATTCCAAAACAAACATACTTTAAAAAAAAAAAAAACCCCAAAAAACCAGTAAGCCCGTAAGTTTAGCTTCTGTAGACCCAGCTGCCAGCACAAAAGAGGTATCCGTAGGCTGAAGCACCACATCCAGCACAAGCAGAGTTCTCCACCTAGATCCTGACTCTGGAAAGGTACATTTCCAGAAATGGTGCCAATAAAGCATTTCTACTGCTGTACATGATGTTGTGGAACTACAGAATGTTTAGAGGCAAAACTCTCTGGTATGAGGCTGCAGTGAATTTTTGCACTTCTCATGAAGGTACATGTTGTAGAGACAGAGAGAGCCCCACTCAACTCTGAGGTTGTCAGTCACTACTTTTAACCCAGTTTTGAAGGACCATACATTTTCCCAGGATAGGAGGCTAGCTCTTCAATTGGTCTTACTGTGGTACCAAGAAGCTCCATAAGCAGCGCTACAGATTGAAGCAGAAGCTTCTTTCTACCCACTATTTTGAAATTGTCTCCAAGCTTTTAAAGCACATAATGGAATTTATAAACATCTGTTTAAAGACATTCCTCCTCTTGCTAGGAAAAAAAATCAGAGCCCAATTCTGCAAATTTTACTCACAGTGAGCAGCACTATTGAGTAAGCATGATTAAAAGAGAAATAATCCATGCCCTCTCCAACCTGAGAGCACCGCACTATAGCAATTTCTGTTAGAAACTTAATAGTCTTGGAACAGTCCTTAATGTAGTTATTCATCTCTGAAGGCTGCAATCAATATACTGCAAGAGACACAAAGTGATACACAAACATCTTAAACAGGTTCCAGCTATAGCTTTCAAGCTAGCTATCCTTTAACATCCAACACAATCATTAACATCTCAAATCAAATGTGAATGCTAATAAAGCAAAACATACACTATAGACAACCTCATGGCAATCATCATTTAGAAATGCACATTTGTCAGCTAGCTGAAATCCTTTGGCACCACATAATCTGAAGATGTGAAAGATCCAAAATTATCTTTTATTCTGAAGTCACGAATCAAGTATAGTACTCAAGGGTCTAGACATTTTATACATGATGAACAAAACTGTAATCTATAAATGTTTGAAAGGTGTAAACCACAAAGAAGAAGAGTTATTTAGAGTGATCCCAGGGCATAAAAACTATGAGTAATGGAATGAATTAAAAATTTCAAACAATTTCACAAAAGAAATCTTCCTGATATTGAAATGTGTTATGCTGTGGAATTTATTTTTTGAAAACCACAAACAACTCCCACCCAAAAACATGGTAACAGACTTTCACAAAAAACAAAGCCATATATGAGAAAATTCACAGAAAGCAAGTGGAAATAAGGAGTAAAACAAAAAAGAATACCAGAAAATACCAAAACACACCTTGGAAATAAAGGTATCAGCTACAACAGGTGCATCAAAAAACAGAAAGAAAACATGCATGAGTGTGACAGGTTAGGACATCCCCCCCCATCTGGGATGCCACCTGATGTGCTGGTGCCTCACTGAGCCCGCCCATTTCACCAGCCTGGGCCTCCTCACCCTGTTTTTGCTGTGCCAGGCCCTCAAGCCTTTGCTAGCGCATGCACACGCAAGGCCACACCCAGCTGCAGACACAGACTAAAGTCAGCTCTGTGTGAAAGGGGTCAGCTCAGGGATTCACCCAGCACTCATGTGCACACCCCCTTTGGGGAGTAAACCCAAAGTAATATTGTCTTGTGCTGTAGAGAAATCTATACAATGTAAGCTCATAAATTCGCCCCTTCCCTCAATGTGGAGGAAGATATGCACAACTTCTTGCCCCCCCTCCTCCATTATAAATTGCACAAACTGGGTTTTATAATAAAAAAGATTAACTACAAAAGGCAGATTTTAAGTGATAAGGGATAACAAACAGAAGCAGATTACTAAGCAAATAAAACAAAACATGCATACTAATCTTAAAATCTTAAAGTGACTGGTTTCAAGAAGTAATTTCTCACCCTAAATGTTGCTTTTGGGGCAGGTTTCAGAAATTCTTGAAGGTTAGCGATGCTGCTTGCGGCTTAAATCTTCAGACACCATATTCACAGACCAGATCCCTTTTCCAGCCTGGGCTCAATTCTTCCTCCCCTCTTCCCACTCTCCCCCCCATGTCTTTGTTTCTAAGATCTTTCCAGCTGTCATCCTGGGTGGGGATTCAGTGAAGAATGAACCATGATCAACTTACTCCCCAGCCTTAAATAGAATTTACATAAGGCAGGAACCTTTTGTTTCCCAGTCTTGACCTCCCCCTCCTTTTAGTGGGGGGGGGGGGGGGGGGGGGNGTCCAAGATGGTGTTTAATACCAGGTCACCTGACCTTGTAGTGTCAAAGCAAGGTTCCCAGGACTCGTCTCAGGAAGGAGAAAGATTAGTCTCTTCAAAGTGTTATTGTTTCTTCCTAATGGCCCATCAAGGCTGATGGCCTGTTGTCTGGTGGGTGTTTCCTTAGTACACACCCAGTTGTAAGTGTTACATAGCCAATACTCCTAACTTTAGATACAGAAAGGATACGTGCATACAAATTGGACAAACACCTTCAGTAAATCATAACTTTTCCAATGATCTCATATGACCCATCTTGCATAAAACATATTAGCTATGCCATATCCATATCATAACAATATTTCCATGAAGAATATGGAGTGTAACATCACAATGATCATCATAGTAATGAAGGTGGAAATATTTTTGCTCTAATCACTAAATTTATCAAGTCCAAAAGGACCCATAAAAACCACAAAATCCTCAAACCGCTAATGTAGGTTCATACACATTCCTCAGCCATTATGTAACTGAAATCACTCCACTGTTTTAGATGAAAGTTATCTGCATCACCTCCCTCTCCCTTTGCTTCACCAGATCTAACCAGGGTGTGTACTAAAACCTGTAATCTGCCTCACACCACTCTACTCTCCATTTGGAAGGAGATCTATGACAACTGTGCCATGGACACTGTGTTGCTCCCATATCTGTAATATAGAATGAGACCAGATCAAAACCTCAAAAAAAAAAACGGCGTAAGATACTGTCTGTATACATGCTCAAGGGATGTCAGGGCTCTCCTACAATGGCAGTTATGGGTGCTTAATGGGTAAGGAAAGAATGGCCGCACATCAAGCAATTTTTCTACTTTCATAACTGACACAGCAAGCCCAGAGGTGCCAGGGCTATGAACTTGCAAGCCTAGATGTGCTGTGGCTCAGCCCTGGCAAGCGCTGGCACAAATTAAGCACTGGCTATAGTGCTATGACTAGCCCCCATCACACCACATGGCCCCAGGGACATACATACAGCAATACAGGAATATTCCTCTACAAAGCCACAATATCGAACCCAGCCTTTCCTCCCCTCCACCAATCCTGTGTGTGATCCATAGCAGGTTTTGTCGATTCCCTTAGCTTTTGAGCCTTTTGCCCCATCCTAGAGCATTCCCCTTCCATCTCCAGCTTGCTCAAATGAGTTTGTATTTACCGGTTTCTAGGGGGCCACCAAGTCCCAGTTTACACAGGAGCCAGATCCCATCCATCCCACTCTCACCTTCACATCACTACAGGGTGCTGCCTTAATTCCACTACTCCCATTAAAGCCAGACCTTTTAAAGAAGCACATCACTAATCCATAACTGAAAGTACCATACTCCTCACATCAACTTCACTTTGGGCAGAATACCACACTAGTCCAAGGGACTCCCCATTGAGATCAGACCACTACCAGATGGCCACAGAGCAACAGCAGGGATGTGTGTGATTTGTAATGGATCCTTGAACAAAACTCCCTTTCCTCCTGCACCAAAAACAAGCCAAAGGAATTCAGCAAATGCCCAACTCCTGGACCTTCTGGTTGGGATAGATGAACCAAAAAGTTATTCACCTGACCTGTCCCTAGCATCCATTATCTTGCTCAGAAGATGTTAGAACGTCTTCCTTGCCCTTACTCATATTTCAGCTAAATCATGAGACAATGTCATCGTAGGGGAGGAAAAATAAAGTTCACCACCTGCAAATACCTCGTGTGAGCAATGGCACCATAGCAGCGTTCTTCCATTCCCCCTGGATAGTGATGTGCTTTCCAGAATTTCAACAACAGGGCTGTCTGAAAGCTTTCATCTGCCTCCCTAGAGCCTGTGGGATATCACCTGGTCCAAAACCCAGGCCTTGGAAAACCTTAGTCCCAACTAGTATTTTCTGATCTGGCATCAGATCCAGGGATCCAGAAAAAAAAAAAAAAAGCAGACAAACTGCACAAACAACTGGTTCACCCCTATGCATGGGCTCGTCTTACTGCTTCTGCAAAAGTGCTGGTGCCATGGCGTAGGGCACCCAATCCAGTAAGTGGCAGATTTAAGAATAAATAAACCTCACGAGATTAAGTCCAATGGAAGGAACATTTCAGAAGTAAAAAAAAAAAAAAAAAAAAAAAAAAAAAAAACCNTTTAAGAATAAATAAACCTCACGAGATTAAGTCCAATGGAAGGAACATTTCAGAAGTCAAAAAAAAAAAAAAAAAAAAAAGTCAAAGCTTATGGTATTGTCTTTAATATTGAGGTTGCTAGGAAACAAAAGACTGAAGTTTTCCATTGACTAAAACTTACTCTAAAGTTTTCTTTCACCGGTGTGAACTTTTAAACATATAAAAAAAGTGAACACTTGTCTCTTTTCACAGAAGGAGCAGTTGTTTGTTAGTTTTACTAAGTAAAACTAATGTCTGAGAAATCATCTGACAATTTGTGACTTGGAGGCCTTACATTTTCTTTATATAACTGATTTAAGTATTTAACCAAATCCATATAAGTGGGTTTTCATCTAGCCAGCAATCTTCAATAAGTTCATCTGGGGCACAGTGAACCACATCAGGTGGGAATGAAGCAAAGTTTGACCATTTTTTAAAAATTAGAAATTCAGTTCCTATGTAGGCCAGGCCAATTGAGAGGGGAAGGGTTTTTTGCTCACACTGCTTAAAATATTTTGTTTGTGCTTAGCATCATCTACTTAACTTCAATGACGAATGAACTTTTTTGGAAAATGAAGTCATCTTTAAGAATTCAGCACTTTGTTTGAGGTGACAAGCCTCACAATAAACATCCTTGAGACTTCCCCAAGGAAGACCATACCTGATGTTAGTGATATTTCTAAGGTAAGAAAAGCAAATATTTAATTTATTTATCAAAGCAAGGGCAAAACCCCAATTTAAAACAAAAAACAAAAAAACCACTTTACAGATCACCTTTAAACAAACTGAGATGGTTTCCTCGGCCACCTATCTGAGCAGGGAATAAAAGAGATGCCACTGACACAGAGCCATGAAATAGCTATTGGCACCATTGGCTCTCTAAAGGTATCTCTCTGTACAGTGAAATAACTATCCACTCCACGTGAGTTGCCTTTATTTGTGTTGCCAAGTAATTTCATTCTGAGGACTGCCAGACAAGGACAGGATTGTATTTGTATTTATATTTTTCTTTTAACAAAATGTTAATGGCAAAGCAGTTCTTTCACCACCTATTTAGAGGCTAAATTAGTAAAAGGTAAAAGTACAACTTGCCTTATGTTTATTTGTTGTGGTTTTTTCTTCCCGTTATTGTGTTAGAGTTAGAACCATTTTTGTGTAAAAACAGGACTTAACTAAATGTATGTATGTCTTTAATTAACCTGCCATAGTTGGTGAACTTATCTCCCATTCCAAGAGGGGGGGAAAAAACAATACAATCTTATGAGAGGCATTTTGCTGCCAATTGCAACCTTCTATTGGAGTTTTTCTGTTAAAAATAAATGTTGTTTTGAAACTGACCAATAGAAATAAAGTGTGAGGTTTGCAAAAAGTTGCTGGGTTTTGTTTTAGACTTTGTTTTAGACATTGCAATGCTCACTCACTGTTACCTAAATGATGCCACCAGGCATTCTCTGAAATTGCATTTGCTGGCACACCTAGTCAAAATCAATAGCTTGCGGTCTCTGTATAACTGGATCAGGCAGCTAAATGGGAGACCCACACTCTGATCTCAGTTCAATCTTCTACCCTAGACATTGCAAAGGTATCTACCAAATCCTCAGGGTCAGGGCTTCACAGCACCACCTGCCAAGTGACCTGTACAGCACGGGTCAAAGATTGCCTATTCTCCATTGCTTCAAAGGCTGCTCTGTCTACAGTAGCCAGCTGAGACAACAGGCAGGATTTGGTAAAGCTAGTTTTGGGGGAGAAGAATTACAACACCATCCACCAGTGATGCCATTTGTGCTCCAATGGCGGGCAGGTCATGCCTTCTGCTATACTTCCCTTAAGGCTATTGGCAAGAGTCAGCTGATTCATACTACACCGGGGCCCTATCAGACTTCTGCTGCAAGAAGCTGCTAAAACTGCACATCCCCGGAAATGCCTTTCATGAAACACCACCCACTTTGGGGACTACAGTAGCCCCCTCTGAACAGTCCTTTGGCAGAAGGAAGGTTGCAGCAGCTTTATGCTGCTGTCACCTTCGCCTCCTGGCAAACTTTCCAGTTTCAGGGACTTGTGCCAGGATTTATGCCAGTGGAAGTTGACAGAAACGCAAGGAGAACCAGGCCCACAGTTTTAAAGCATCTCAGCTTCCTGGCATGTGAAGGCCTAAAGTCTAAGCATTTATCATGAGTATGCTAAAGAACTCCCATAAAGCTCTGCAAAAAGTAATGCTAAAAGAGAGGATATAGAATTATTAGCCAATAAGAGCTAAACTGCTTGTTAAGTGGAAATATGTTTATGAGCATGACCTTTTGTTATAGCTGTATAAGGTTGTTTTTAATAGCATGTGCTTGCTAGGTAAAATGTTTGGCTAAGCGACTTGAATAACAAGTTACAAATTGTAACTGAAACCACAAGAAAGGGATAAGTAGATAAAACATTATAAAAAGGGAAAAAAGGAAAAGGTAAGCATGACTGAATATTTCATAATGACTGAAGACTTGTTCTGAACCCATGTTAAAGTTGTTATGCTTCTTTATAGTTGGAAATTTGGGGCACACTGGAATTTGTAAGATGTTGACAATAAGATGGCATTTGTTAGTGATTGGAGGGCACCAGCTATGCTGCTAAATCACAAAAATTGTAATATGGGATAAACAAAGGAGTCATCTATATAAACTCTGTGGGTTGTCACACTCCTTGGACCAGTGCAGGCAGATAGGCCTGGTACTCCAGAATTGGTACGTTAGCCTTTTTTGTTTGTGCTGTTTGATCTCAGATGTCCAGTCTGTGATTAATCAACCAAATGAGCTTGACCAATTAATGTCTCAGTCAATAATCACGAGAACTCATTGTTTACAAACTCCAGGTAAGGAAGTTCACTTTAGATGCCATTGCTTTGTATGCGATTACAGCATTTACATCCAACTACGCTATCCAATTACCCTTCAGAGATCAATAGGGAGGTAGCAGGCAGCTGCTATTGTTTGGCATCTGAAGTTTTTCCACATCTGAAAAGTACATTCCTGGATTCCAAAGTGCTGCATTGCCCTGCCCCTATCCACATTTGTGTTCTCTTTTCTTCTGGCTGGCTTCCTACATGGTGCCTGTTCCTCTCATTAAGTCCTTTGCCTCTTCCCCATACCACCCTCTACTTCTGGAATAGCCTCCTCTTCCTGCTTGCCAGCCACTCTCCCTCTCCTCCAAACTCCTGTTCAAACTTCACTTCAGGGGCTGCTGTCAAGAACGTCAGCTCCAGTGCTACCACTTTTTGCACCTACCCACATTAAATTGTAAGCTGCATAGGGCAAGGACCATGTCTTCATATACATTTGTATGGTGCCTGGCATTTTGGGAAGGGGGCTCCACTTGGAACTGCTGGATGCTACTGCAGGACAAATACTTAACAATAAAAAAAAAACAGATTTCTGTAACAGTGTGCCCAACGTCATTGCTCTGTCGCTTATAAAGCCTGACAAAACCAAAAGGGTGGCAGCATGACTATGCCAAAACTCTCGCCAATTTATCACAAGTCTCATATTGGAGTTTTTCTTAAAGCCCCAACTCCTAAGTCCTGTTATTTCAAGTCCACTCAACCCCCTAGGCTTGACAGCCCAGCTCCACTCCAAGCTGGAATGTCCACACTGCAATTGTTAGCCTGCTAGCTTGACCCAACTCCCATGAGTCTGTCTGCCTGGGCTGGGAGGCATGCTCCCAGCTGCAGTATAAACATACCCTAAGGGAGTTTGGGCCCAACTCCACCTATGTCAGGTAGGGTTGCCAACTTTCTAATTGCACAAAAACGAACACCTTAACCCCAGGGATGAGGGGCTTGGGGTGCAGGAGGGGGCTCCAGGTTGGGGGGGGGGGTATGAGGGATTCGGAGTGCAGGAGGGGGCTGTGGGTTGAGGCAGGGGGCTGGGGTGCAGGAGGGGGTACGGGCTCTGGGTGTGGGCTAGGGATGAGGGGTTCAGGGTGTGGGAGGGGGCTCTGGGCTGGGGGGTTGGGGTGCAGGGGGGCATGAGGGCTCCATCTGGGGGTGCAGGCTCTGGGGTGGGCTGGGAATGAGGGGTTGGGGGGGTCTCAGGACTGAGGGTTGGGGCTCAGCATTGGGGTGTGGGCTTACCTCGGGCAGCTCCTAGTCAGTGGTGCAGCAGGGCTAAGGCAGGCTCCCTGCTTGTCCTGGCTCCGCCCTGGAAGTGGCCAGCAGCAGGTCCATCTCCTAGGCAGGGGGGCCAGGAGGCTCTGCGCGCTGCTCTTGCCTGCAGGCACCGCCCCCTTAGGTCCCATTGTCCGTGGTTACCGGCCAATGGGAGTGCAGAGCCAGTGCTCAGGGCGGGGGCAGTATGCAGAGCCCGTTGCCCGCTCCCCCGCCTAGGAGCCAGACCTGCTGGCCACTTCCGGGGTACAGTGCGGTGCCAGGAGAGGTAGGGACTACCCTGCCTTAGCCCTGCAGCACTGCCAACCGGACTTTTAACAGCCCGGTCAGAAGTGCTGGCCGGAGCTGCCAGGGTCCCTTTTCAACCAGGCATTCCAGTCAAAAACTGGACACCTGGCAACACTGTCAGTTTTTACCCTGAATCAGGGGAGCCCCCAGGCAAACCCCCTGATCAGAGGTGGAAATCCTTCCTGATCACATGACTAGGGAGACATGATTGCAAGCTAGAAATGACACCTTCCTCTCAGTCTAGGAGAGACCAGGGAAGAGGCTCTCTGCAGACCCTGGCAGACAGACAGCTGTCTGGGGAAGCACAGTGGCCAACACTCCAGAGTGGAACTGATGGAGCTCCCTGTGCAGAGGGAGCTAGGGCAGGAGCAAGATTAATGAGAGAATTTGCTAAGGTAATGCAGCAAAACCCGGACAAAGGGACTTTGATAGCTCTGATGCAAGGGTGGAAGGTGAATACTTTGTAGTAATACCAATAATAGCACTGCCAACCCCTAAAGTTCAAAAATCATGTGATTGGTCTAAAAAATTAAGTCACGTTCTGTGGACTGCCTTCTGATTTCTGCACCCCCCCATCCCCACCCATAACCTTGTATGGTTGCACATGGGTTATCAACTCTCTCAAATTTCCTAGCCAGAGAGGCAATTGTTGTCCCTGCTGCAGGAGCTGTCGCTGGAAGACCCAAGTGAGATCAGGGACCCATTGTGTTAGGCATTGTACAAAGAGCAAAAGACAGCCCTGGCCTGAAGTGTTTACAAACTAAAGTAGTGCAGGGAGTTTGTGCTGTGAAAACTGGGACTTGCCAATACCCATTTCACAGGGGCTAGCCAACATCCACTGAACGGGAACAACATTTAAGCCCTACTGGGCATTATTCAAACTGGTGACATAAAGCAAAAGGGTCTATAGCTTATTAGCAGTGTCCTGTGACATTCAGCCCCATCAGTGATAGTATTATCACTTTGAGAATAAGGCTTGTTTTCCAGAAAGATACATTTCTGACCTTTACAGCACTCATACTGGCAAGGTCATCCACTCCTCGCTGGACAGGCAAAAATCTCCCACCCATTGCTTGCACTCTTTAAACATACTGAGTCTGCCACACCCAATTCTTAAAGGGACAGTTTTCATTAACCAAAATACAAATAATAATAAAAAAGCAACAACAAAACAAATATTAGCACAACATCCAAATTCTCTTTCAACTACAGTATCCTGCAATATAAAATAATTGCAACAATTACTCCAGGGTCTTTTTATTAACTTCTAAACATATATGTATATTTTTTCACCCCTTTATGGGTTCTCTCATCAACACAGGCTTGAGCCTACAACCCTCAGCTTCACAGCACAGACCATTTCAGCCATCGGAATAGCAGGGGATCTAACAGGAGACTGTTGTTCTTTCTGTGGACCACCTCACACACATTCCCAGTGGATCACACAGATGTCTGTGACAGAGCAGTGGGATATTGTACATCAGGATTCTCTTCCTGGGTCTGGAAGCAGCTTGTGGTCTAGCAGTTAGAGACAGCATAGCCAAACATAGCAATAACTCTTTTGTCATCTAAGGCAGTGACTCTCAACCTTTCCAGACTACTGTACCCCTTTCAGGAGTGTGAATTGTCTTGCATATCCCCAAGTTTCACCTCGCTTAAAACTACTTGCTTACAAAATCAGACATAAAAATACAAATTGTTACCATACAATTATAAAATAAATCAATTGGAATATAAATATTGTACTTACATTTCAGTGTATCATATATAGAGCAGTATAAACAAGTCATTATCTGTATGAAATTTTAGTTTGCACTGACTTCGCTAGTGCTTTTTATGTAGCCTGTTGTAAAACCAGGCAACTATCTAGATGAGTTGATGTACTCCCTGGAAGACCTCTGAGTTCTCCTGATTGAGAACCACTGATCTCAGGGGACTGAACTGGAGCCACCTGGATGTTAAAAAAGTATGAGCCTCTACCATTTGAGCTAAAGAAGCACAGCTGAAATCTTACTCCATTGATTAAGCTCCCATTGATTTCAGTGGACCTAGAATTTTATTGCCGTTTGCCTAGCATGGAAGTAATAGGAGAACTAAAAACTGCTATATGTGGTCTGTCAGACTGTGAAAGAGCTACTGTGTAAAGATGCACAAGCATTTCATTTGGGATGTTCCTTCCAATAAACTGTGTGGAAAAGGGGATGAGAGTTAGTTCTGTTCTGTTAGACTGGGAGTCTATTCCCAGTTCTGTCTGAAGTGACCTGGTGTAAAGTCTCAGTTATCTCATCTGTGACAGTGGTGAATGATAATTACCCCCCAAAGTATGAAGCCTTGACTCATCACAGGGGTTGTGGAGGGCTAATAAATATTAACAGCACTCAGAGGTAACGCTGGGCCTGGCAGTTCTGGGCTTGCAGTTTTGTACATCTTCCACTAGACTACAGGGCGGTGGGTAGGGTAAGGTGGGGGTCTCTCTCAAATCATGTGAAGGCTGCAGTCTTTCATATCATTGAGAGACTGCCTACAACAGGGGATCAAAATAGTGTTACTTGTGTGAGTTGGCAACAGTGAAGCACACCCTAGAAGCGGTGACTTTAGTTGAAACAATAGTTGTATGGTATGTGCCTATTCCAGGACCACAAGAGGGCAAACTGGGGCACAGCCACACACTTCAATGGGATAGTGTGTTGACTGTGTTACACCTCTCCAGACAGTTGTTATTCAGGCTACAACAATATAGGAAAATTATTTTGAAGGCTAAATTAATAGTAAAAGTGCAATGTGGAGGGGACTTTAAGCAAAGGAAATAAAGCCTAGCCATTTAAACAGCAATCCATTGAAAAGGAGTCTTGTATTGCTTTGATAACACTGTCCCCCCCCCAACCCCTTTAAAAACCACATTTAATTATTTTCACAATGATGGATATTTTTAATGAAAATATTTAAAATCATTACTTTTAAAATGCTGCAGTGAGCATTTCAATTACTATTATCCGCTTCCCTCTCCCCGGTGCTCAGGGACTGATGACAATCAGAGAGCCCAGATGCCAGCCTGTATATTATATTCTCAGCCAGGGTATTTGGCTCCTTGGCAAGATCCATAGGCAATCATTCTGGCAGCTTTCACGTTGTCCCTGCCTAGCAAATGATTAAGGCTGTTGACTGACTGCTAACGCTGCCTTGTTCTTCTGGACATGTGGGGTTGGGGGGTGGGGTTCGTTACTTGCAGTAGATCTGATACACAAATGCTGTACACACACAGTGTAAGTGTGCACGCTTTCATTTATTAACAAGGAGACAAGAAAATTATGTTTATATGGCTCTAAGTCACAAACCACACATGGTCATAAACTGCTGGTATGATTTTTGCATAAACATGACAGAAAGCTTCCAGCCAGTAGACACAAATACATACTGAAGGGTCCATTCGGACAAAGTGCTGTACATGTGTGTAAGTCTGCAGAAGGTAGTTTACCATGGAGTCTGATGAACACTTATTTTAACGTGCTGAAAAGTGGTTTGCCAAAGACACGGTGAGGCCTGACTTTCCCCTTAACCTCCTCCCCTCCCTCTTCACTTCCTATACAGCATTTCCACTGTTTAAAATGAGCCAGAAACATTCCATAGGTGGTCAGTCATGGAAAAATATTGGTCTTTGATTATTATTTCTTGAGCGCCACCAAGATGTGCTTGCAGCTGTGAGATATGAGGAGGAAGATATGGTCCCTGCCTCAAGGGACTAAATCTAAGCTAGACAGATAATTCAGTACAGACATTCAAATTAGTGATACAGAGTGACCAGTTCTAGGGCCAGGCTTTTATCATTCATCACTGTTGCTATGTATACAGGATTATCACAGAACATGTGTGTTTTAAGGAAAGATTTAAGGGGGATGGGACTCTTTGGCGTGAAGACTGCTCCATGAATAAGTGGCAACAGGGAAGAAAGCATAAAGGTGGGAGAGTATAAAAGGTACAAAGGAACAGTTGGACAGGAGGCTTAACAATAGCAAATGGGCATGAAAAGAGTAGGAAGAAATGAATAGAGAAGCAGGCACAACTGGAGTCACACAGGAACAGAGGCTGGAACTTAATGCTACATGTACAGGAGACCATTACAGGGATTCTGAGTGCTGGGAGAGAAAATGGATTTTTGCAGCAGCACTTTGAATTGGTTGGAGAGGAGCACATTGAAAAGCCAGGAAAGAAGGAGAAGGGTGGGGGAATAATCAATGCAAAATCGATTTCTGAAAGATATCCCAGGCCAGAACTAGTTTACTGACAGCATATCCCCTCAGCTCAGGCCACCAGGACAAGATCCACAGGCATCTGGATAGTCACATCAGGATATCCTCCCCCATCATGTCTCCTACACTTAGAGTGCTTTGCCTTTTATGCTTCAAGATGTTTAAAATCCTTGTCTAAATTCCCACAAACGAGGAACAAACCTGACTATTGACGGCCTACATATGCCCATCTGTTCAGATGGCAAGGTGCCCACTTACAAGTTAGCTGGACAGTTTCACTAAGGCAGAGGTGCCAACCCAGCATACGTTTTAGATAGATGCCTGTATGACATTACAAGTGTCATTGCCTTTGCACGAGTCCCTTGAGTGGGTCACGTTTGAAGAATAGGCATCACATGTCTTCTGGTACAATATGTGCCAAAACCAAATACCTGAAAGGAAACACTGAAGAAACACAGTTTATAAACATTGCTGGCTGCAGCTCAAATACTCCATATATGTACAGAGTGTACTGCCAGTCAACATTCAGCCATGACACAAATGGTACCAGGTCATACACTGAACTAAGAGGAAGTACAATGCCATCCATTTACATGTAGCAAGAGCAAACAGGAATATTTGTTGAGTCTCATAAGCCTTTCAATCATTTTCTAATAGAGTCTTGCACAACTTGGAAAACTTGTGAAAGCTCTCCCACAGATTTCTGAATAACAGATTCATGCTGCACTTCCCCAAGAAGGAGACAACTCAGGGAGCAAGTCAGCAATGGATAATTCCCTTTCATATAGAACAAAAGAAAAGCCAAAAAAGCTTGCACTATTTGGCTCCTCCTGACTGGGCAAGGTGTAGTCCAGTGCAATTACCTCCAGTCATTTCATTGTCAGGACTCCTTACAAAATTGTCTGTCTATCCCAGTATTCTGTCTTCCTGGCCAGTGCCAGATACTTTCGAAGGAATGAACAGAACAGGGCAGTTATCAAGTGATCCACCCTGTCGTCCAGTACCAGCTTCTGGCAGTCAGAGGTTTAGGGACTCCCAGAGCATGGGGTTGCATCCCTGACCATCCTGGCTAATAACCATCGATGGACTTATCCGCCATGAACTTATCTAATTCTTTTTTTACTCCAGTTATACTTTTGACCTTCATAATATCCCCTGCCAATGAGTTCCACAGGTTGACTGTGCATTGTGTGAAGAAGTACCTCCTTTTATTTGTTTTAAACCTGCTGCCTACTAATTTCATTGAGTGACCCCCTGGTTCTTCTGTTATGTAAAAGGATAAATAGCACCTCCCTATTCACTTTCTCCACACCAGTCATGATTTTTTAGACATCTGTCACATCCCCCCTTAATAGTCTCTTTTCTAAGCTGAACAATCCCAATTTTTTAAATCTCTCCTCATATGGAAGTTGTTCCATACACATGATCACTTTTGTTTCCCTTCTCTGTACCTTTTCCCATTCTCATATATCATTTTTGAGATGAGGTGATCAGAACTGCATGCAATATTCAAGGTGTGGGCATACCATGAATTTATATAGTGGAATTGATATATGCTTCTTATTAGCTATCCTTTCCTAATGGTTCCTAACATTCTATTAGCTTTTTTTTGACTGCTGCTACACATTGAGCAGATGTTTTCACAGAATTATCTGCTGTGACTCCAAGATTTTATTCTTGAGTGTTAACAGCTAATTTAAAACCCCTCATTTTGTACATATACGTTTAGATTACGTTTTCCAATGTGCATTATTTTGCACTTATCAACATTGAATTTCATCTGGCATTTTCTTTCCCGGTCATCCAATTTTGTGAGATCCCTTTGTAACTCTTCACTGTCAGCTTTGGACTTAACTATCTTCAGTAATTTTTTATCATCTACAAACATTACCACCTCACTGTTTGCCCTCCCCGCCCCCATACAGATAATTTATGAATATGTTAAACAGACAGGTCCCGGTACAAATCCTTGTGAGACCCTACTGTTTACCACTTTCCATTGTAAAAACTGACCATTTATTCCTACCCTTTGTTTGCTACCTTTTAACCAGTTATTGACCTATGAGAGGACCTTCCCTCTTATCCCATGACAGCTTACTTCGTTTATGAGCCTTTGGTGAGGGACCTTGTCAAAGGCTTTCTGAAGTCCAAGTACACTACATCAACTGGATCGCCTTTGTCCACATACTTGATGACACTCTCAAAGAACTCTAATTGATTTCCCTTTGGAAAAGTTGTATTGACTCTTCTCCAACATATCAAGTTCATCTATGTGTTTGATAATTCTGTTCTTTACTATAGTTTCCACCAGTTTTCCTGGTACAGAAGTTAGGCTTGCCAGCCTGTAATTGCCAAGATCACCTCTGGAGACTTTTTTGAAAATCAGCGTTACTTTAGCTACCCTCCAGTCATCTATCTGGTACAAATTCAAATGTAAGTGATAGGTTACATACCACAATTTCTACAATTTCACATTTGAGTTCCTTCAGAACTCTTGGGTGAATACCATCCTGTTCTGGTGACTTATTACTGTTTAATTTATCAATTTGTTCCAAAACCTCCTCTAATGACACCTCAATCTGGGACAGTTCCTCAGATTTGTCACCTAAAAAGAATGGCTCAGGTGTGGGGATGTCCTAAGCTGTGAAGATTGATGCAAAGAATTCATTTAGTTTCTCCACAATGGCCCTATCTTCCTTGGGTGCTCCTTTATCTCTATTGTCCAGTGGCCCTAATGGTTGTATAGCAGGCTTCCTGCTTCTGATGTACTTAAAACAAAATTTTGCTGTTAGCTTTTGTGTCTTTTGCTAGTTGCTCTTCAAATTCTATTTTGGCCTGCTTAATTATGTTTTTACACTTGACTTGCCAGAGCTTATGCTCCTTTCTATATACCTCAGTATTTGACTTCCAATTTTTAAAGGATGCCTTTTAGCCTCTAACCACCTCTTTTATTCTGCTGTTTAGCCATGGTGACATTTTTTTTATCCTCTTACTTTTTTGGCAGCTTTTCCTCAGCCCTAACCTTTTTAATTTTACATTCTAGCAGTCTGGTTCCATTTTGGTTTAGATGGAGCCCAGCCTTTCTTTATAGGTTCGTCCTTTCCCAAAAGGTTCCCCAATTCCTAATAAACCTATATCCCTCCTCCCAACACCATTGTCTCAACCATGCATTGAGACCCTGCAGTTCTGCCTGTCTAACTGGCCTGCAAGTGGAACTGGAGAATGCTACCATGGAGGTCCTGGACTTTAATCTCTTACCTAGCAGCCTAAATTTGGCCAGTAGGACTGCTTTCCTACCTTTCCCTATGTCACTGGTACCTGCTAGTATCATGACCACTGTCTTCTTCCCAGCACTGCACATAAATCACTATAGATGTCTCAAGAGGTGTGCATCCTTTGCACTCAGGAGGCAATTCTCCATGCAGTTCTCCTGGTCATCACAAACCCAACTATCTATATTTCTAAGAATTAAATCTCTCATTAGTGTTAACAGTCTCTTCCTAATAACTGGGTTTCCCTCCTCTGGAGGGATATCCTCAGTGTGAGAGGATACCAAAACATCATCTTTAATGAGTGGGGTCCCAGCTATGGGATTGTTTCCCTCTGCTCCAGTTAAATGTTCTCCTCAACAGCACAGAGGCGGTAAGACTGGTTTGGGACTGCTCTACTGTTTGCCTGAAACTCTCCTTTGTGTACCTCTCTGTCTCCCTTAGATCCTCCAGTTTGGCCACTCTGGTCTCAAGAGCTGTACTTGGTCTCTGAAGGCCACGAGTTGTTTGCACCAAATACATACATTTGCCACCTGCCTACAAAGCTGGTAATCATATATGCTACATTCAGTACAATCAACTGCATTGCCCCCACTTTTCAAAAAATGTAATGTGAAAGACCAACATTCACCAGCAGCCTCAGACCTTTCACACTCAGCAAGTTGGGTCCTGAGTGGAGGGTGTTGACAAATGCATAAGCGAAGCAATTCGTAGAGCGGCACTGGGTGTTGGCTATGGGGGATGCCACTTTCTGACCTTCCTATCCCCACGATGATAAAAACAATGTCTTCCTCACCTAATCACGTAAATGAACAGATACAAAACCATCACGTTCCCATCTGGGCTTGCTGCAGAGGGGGCCAGGCACAATAGGAGAATTGCCACATTCAAGTTCTTGAACGTGTAGTGGTCCTGCTACAACACAAAATCTGTCACTGCTGTCCCAGCCAAAGAAAGCTCATGGCGAGAACTAGATCAACAAAGCTTATTTAGATCCTTAGAATTCACAGCCTGTAAATTCCCATTAATACCATCCTGGCAGCTGAAGAGAGGAAAGGAGGAACATACGCATTTCCTTTGATAAGCCACGTGGCCCCAGATGCTGCTACACCACCTCTCACAGGAAGCCTGTGTTAGAGAAAAGAAATGAGTCTGGATTTCCCAAGGCCCACTGCACCATTCTATCTAGCAGAGCGGGAGCTGTGAGCAGGCTCAGCTGACTTATCCTCACTTTAGCGCTGGACCTCTCCCAAATTGTGCTCTTCATCTGAGTGAAATCAGAGGTGGCCTTGTGATTCAGAATTAATACGTGGGAATCTGTTTTAGTACAATACATATTCCAGTGGGTAGTTCTGAGTAGAATACAGTTCTCTATTACCCTGTCACAGTTCTTTCATATCTTTTACATCTTTTCTTTTTAAAAAAAAGCATTTTATTTGACAGATCTGACTTTAAGATTAGTTTTACTGTCGTTGACATTCCAGCCACAAGAGTGTTTGTTCCCATTATGAACTAGGGCTTTGAGGGCACATAACATAGCCATTTTAATTCACTTTTTGATTAAATTTGGCCTGTTTTGTGTTAATATATGGCTAATATCCTTTTGAATAGTTTTGTTTGACTCTTATGCATATAAGAGAATCACTAGCAGCTGAAGAAAGACTTAGGCATAATTCAGAACCAAACATTTGTATTTAGATTTCTTTGATCATTAGTGATGTAGGGTTGCACAGAATAACATTCCTGGTGTTTTTGATACTCTTTTGCACTCTGCTAGAGAAAAACTGGCAGAAACTTGTGAAGAATTAAGTTTTACCAGCATTTATTCTTCAAAGTGAACCAATAGCTCTAACTGTGAAATTAATTTTTTTTAAACAACCAAATTATTTCACCCTGAGGGTATGTCTACACTGCAATTAGACACCCACAGCTGTCCCGCGCCAGCTGACTCACGCTTGTGGGGCTTGGGCTAAGGGGCTGTTTAACTGTGGTGTAGAAGTTCAGGCTTGGGCTAGAACCTAAGCTCTGGGACCCTCCCCCCTTTGTAGAGTCCCCGCTCGTAGAGTCCCAGAGCCTGGTCTCCAACCTGAGCCCGAACATCTACGTCACAGATAAACAGCCCTTCAGCCCCACGAGCCTGCATCAGCTAGCATGTGGCAGCTATGGGGGTCTAATTGCAGTGTGGACATACCCTGAGTAGCTACTATGCTTTATGCACATGCACTGGCTGCATGTAATGTTTATTCTATATTATGAAGGAAAAGCCAGAACTTAAACTGTGTAATTTTCCATGACACACAGGAATTTTCCTGCAGGCTGTTCCACTCGACAGCAAGCCAAAAACAAAACAAAAAAACAGGAGGAGTGAAGCAGTTCTATTCCTTTCCAACCTCAGATGCAAAAGAGGCAACACCCAACAAACCAAGTCATTGAGTGCACCCACATGATCTACAAGGCAAGGGACAGAAAGATCCTGGAACTAAACAGTGTTAACGACAAAGTCCTGCACCCAAACCTCCAAGAAAAAAAATATACCACAGTTCTCTCTAAGTAACTGAAAGAGAAACTGCCCAGCATAGTACTGGAGTCTTCCAGACTCACTGTTAGCAGGGCCTTGATGACTAGCAAATATCATTTCCAATACAATAGCCAATCATGGCTTTCCTTCCATCCCATATAGGTAGTGAAATAGCTAGAAAGTTCACTCACTCTTAAACCCAATGAATTTTCAAAATTCCCCAGAAACATTAGCTATTCTACTATCAAATTATTGTCAGAACATCACCATCTGATGGACACATGCACTGGCAATTTGGTTCCAACCCTTGCTTCCTGCTGCTATCCTGCCTCACATTGCTGGAGCAGGGTGTAGCTCCACTGCAGAAGTCGAGTCCAAGTGGGAATGGGGGATAGGCTCTGGGCTAATTGGCTGGGTGGGACTGGAAAGAGGAGATATGCAGTTGAGACCAGAGGACACATAGCTGATTGTAGGAGTGGGCCTAAATTCAGCTTGAACCTGGGGATAGGGGATTGGCCAGGCAGCAGGCCCCAGGCACAGCTGGAACTAGATTGTCCCAGCAGAGAAAACCCTGACCAGCACAGCAACAGGCATCTGATGACACAGTAGAGACCTGAATACACAGCTCTGAGCTCACACAGTACCAAGCACTAGGAACCCACCCAAAGTACAGGAGGTGCCCTATTCTGGCCCTGGTCTCTTAATCAGGTTAGATAGTATTATTCTTTATATTTAAGTGTTGGGGCTCAGTATATTGTGCTCTTACTGGAGGGAAGGTATGTGACTTCCCATAGGGACCCTACCTTAGGTAGCCTAGCTGGAGTGGGCAGCACAGCAATAGGATGGCCTCAATTATTCCTCTTGATCAGGATCCAGAGTGTGGTGATGGCCAGCTGGCCTTATTCCCCAGGGCCAGCTCATGAGAGTCCCACAGGAATCAGTGCTGTGCCCCTTCTCTTCTGTGTCTTATGAGCCCTCATGGAGAAGTTGCGAGAAGCCCAGGGCTCCCCTACCAAGAACATGCCAGCACTCCTCTCTACGACCTCCTTTTCACTGGATACCATCAGCAGCATAATAAAGATGTCACTATGTCTGCATGCAATTAACACCTGCATGGAGAGCGGCTGGCTCATAATGAAAGGAGAGGAGATTTAAGTGGGAATGGTTGGAAGAGGGGAGTACTTTGAAGAGCTAGCTAGGGACCTGACCTCCTTCCTTCAAGGCATCTGTCCTCAATTTAAACGTATTATCAAGTCTCAAGGGTCTATTAATCATCACTAAACTTGGATACCCAGGTAGCAAAAGTGGTGAGAAATGCCTTATTTCACCTTCAGCTTGCCTGGATCCTCTTGGGTGAGGATCTGTCCAAAGCAAGCTATGCCTTCATCACCTCCAGACTGGACTGTTCTAATTCATGCCATCTGGGGCTGAAGACTGAGGCAACACAGACATGGATTTGCGCAAAATGTAGCAGCTAAACAAACCACAGAACATATTACCAAAATGCACTGCACCTCCTATTGACTATCGGTTCACTTCCAGTTCAGTACAGTTTCTGTGGAGCATCACTATGAGGTAGGTACCTTCCAAACATATGAAGACACAGACCCTGCTCTAAAGAACATATTGATCTTTAAGACCCTCAATGAGTTTAGGCACTGGTAGTGGCTTCTTCAGACCTCACTGCTCCACCTATGACCCATTCAGACACTTGTGCTCCCCTCAGAGCATGTAGCTGACCACTTTCTAGCATAAAGCCTGTGAAGGGAGGACAGCGATAAAGCTTTTTTGATCAAGGGCCCTCTCAGAGGAGATCAGACTGAGTGCATATGCAACCATTTTCAGAGCACATTGCAAAACCCACCTGCTTTTTTTAAACTGTGCATTACCTACAGCCAAGCCTCCTTAGGAGTGTTTGTAACACACACTCCCTTTCTCAATAAATCCCCAACTCCCTGGCCCTTAAACATTATATTACACTATTAACTGTAAATCTTTGGCATGGATAACACAATATCCCATTGATTTCAATAGGACTTTGTGTCCCAAGATTTACATCATAATGTTTCACTAAGATTATAATGTAACATTATAAGACTAAAAGGTTGAGAGAGTAAAACAAAATTCTTTTGTTATGATTTTGCATAGTAAAACAAAACAAAAAAATCCAGCTGTTCAGTATTTCATTTGACAGGATCTTTTTTAAAAAGTCCCCCGCTAAAGGTTAACGGCATAATGAGTCCTAAAGAGCAGTTACACTGTAGAGTTGCCGCTCAAAACAACATGAAACAATATCAAATGATGCATTAAAAACACTTTAGAGTATCAAAAATACAATGGAAAATAATTTTTGTCATTTTTAAGATAAAATAATGGTAAGGGATGGATACAGACCATCAAGAGCATGGAAATACAGGGGTTAAGACCCAAATGCCATCCTTTGTGCCTGGGAATTGCAGAGGTCCCAGTGTAGTGTATGATCTGACAGAAAAACCCATGTGTTAAGTGAGGAATGGGATCAGCCCCCCTGAACTCTGGTCAGTTTACTCTCTCCCTTATAACATTTAAAAAATTCTTATATGTTAAACTAAGGATTTTTGAAGACGGGATCTGGTAGGTGACAGAAAAACAGGCTCAATGGCAATTGAGAGGTAATGTGAACACTGGACACTGTCAAAACAAAAAAAGCCAACTCTCGTCCACTGTTATGTCAGATGCCACTTTTTAAAAAATAACATGTTTAAAAGCAATTAAGCAATTTTATAGTAGTCTGGGATTTTGTGCAGCAGGAGAGAGACTCCAGGCTTGCCTCATCTCCGAGAAGCATCCCATATTCTTAGATGTGACGTTGCCATGGCAACCACAACTTGGTGACCTCGTTATTTCAACCTAATCCTGCTTTGAAATTATAGTTGCTCCACCCTTTTGCCTGGCTAGCCTGATAACATAATCATTGTAAATGAGGATGGAAAAACACAGCAGGACACCATTCCCCCAGTGACATGGGACTAGTTTCACCTTATCAGGAAAATATACCAACAATTAAACTGCATAAATCTAAAAGCCCTGAAAGTGGATTTTTTTTAAATTTGTTATTCTGCTTTGCAAAAATTCCGGTAGCTGTGTCAGTGTAGGGATTGGGTTGAGGGAGGGGGTGAAATGGGGTTTGGGGGTTTGGGGAAGTTTTTTATTTAATTTTAATTTTTGGTAGTATTGCCAGGAAATGAAACCAAGCTAAAGGGTAGTGTCCTTAATTATGCATTTGTTTTGACTAACAGCTGGAGAAAGATTTAGGCTATACCGAGAAGTCAGGATAGAACTTGTTTAGCAAATCAGATTGGGGTTTCTTGGTTTATGCTTGCCCTGCTTTATTTAACCTGGTTAAAGCAGTAGGCATCACAATACCCCAGCTGTAGCCACTGTGAAAATACTGCCTATATTTATTTACATGCTACATGAATATCGCTGTAATTTTGCTCTTATTAAACATACATAACACTACTGCTGCTCTCATGGACTTAAGGGGAACATTTTCTTGGCTCCTTTGGGAGATAACTCATAGCAATCCATGTGTCTACTGCCATGTTATCCAGTTACAGTTTTGGAGACTGTAATTTGCACATTGTAATTGTGACTCTACTTACAGAGAGTTACCCCTGCATCCCAAGAAGTTCAGTCTCACACCCAACCTGCTGGGTGGCCCAACTCCCTGTGTATCTCCCTTTTTGAATATTTGCATCATGCTTTAGGACTCTAGGACACATCTTACATTGGAGAGTGCAAGATTGCCTGAAACTTCATGGGAGGTGGGGATGAAGGGAAGGGTCCTTGGTGTTTGCTAGAAGTTGGGGTTGGAGTTTCATAAAAAATTCTGGCAGACAGAGGCACCGACTTTCAAATAGGCCGGGGGGTGCTTGACCACTGCTCTGCCCCAAACCCCGCCCCCACTCCACCCCTTCTCCCAAGCCCCCACCTCTGCCCTGCCTCTTCCCACCCCTGTCCTGCCCCGCCCCGCCTCTTCCGGCCCTGTTCCACCCCCTCTTCCGAGCGTACCCCACCCTCGCTCCTCCCCCTCCCCTCCAGCGCCTCTTGCACTCCACGGAACAGCTGATCGCAGCAGGTGGGAGTCACTGGGGGGAGGGGGAGGAGTTGATCGGGGGGACTGCTGGTGGGTGCTAAGCACCCACCATTTTTTTCCCATGGGTGCTCCAGCACCCACGGAGTCTGCACTTATGCTGGCAGATGCTTGGGCAATAGTGGATCCCTCTAGGGAGCTCAAGGAGAGTTCATGGTGTCCTCTTTAACTTGGTAGCAACCTAACCAATCTCCGCCTAAAGCAGCCTGTCCAGTTTTACATTATTTTTCAACTGAATGCTGTAGGTCAAAGAAGACTAATTTTAAAGTATAATGATAGTAAATAACATCGCTCTTACATAGTACTTTTCATCCTGTTGGATTCCAAATAAATTTACAAGCTACATCTGTGCAGAATATACTTCACCACTGACATGCAGCTACTTCTGGGGTGAAAGTTGGTAGCCATGTGGAAAACAAATGGACAACATGGCACTGCACGGTGAGAGGAGGAGTGAGAAGATGAGGAAGAAGGAAGACTATTTTGGCTGAGGACTATAAGGCAGCCCCTTACTCTTACAAGAAGTTCCAAGGGATCTTTAGTGTCCATGTGGAGCAGACAGAACTTCTTCTTTTAAGGCCCCTTTCAAAAGTCCCAGACAATTAACTGCCTAATACCTAGTTTATCTGCCTCGGATGGCTGAATGGCTGAGTCAGCTGACTGGGAACCTGTGATTCAAGAAAAAACAACGAGGAGTCTTGTGGCACTTTAAAGACTAACAAATTTATTAGAGAATAAGCTTTTGTGGGCTATGACCCCCTGTGATTCAAGAGACACTCTAGATATTTCACAATTTAAAAGCTTAGACCACCATCTTCCGTGTTTAGTTGAAAAATGTTTTCAGGGCATGATGAGAAATCCCCAGCATGGTAAGCTAGCAAAGATCTATCTATTGGAATCTATCAGGTTTTCTTAGTGTTTATCCAAGAAGCAATGTATCTGGAAAATGTTGTATAGAAATGGCCTAAAAATGAGCCAGCACTGCCCAATCCTGGGATATTTGAGGTAAAGAAAGTGTCTGTATTGTATTGTTTCAGATGCATTTATGGTTCTAAATAAATGTTGCTTTGTTGGTGGATGGGAGTTATTTTCATGGACAGCAATAGAAAAGAAGATGACCTGCAGTGGATTGAAGGTACACTGGAATAGGCAACATATACAGAGTTTAAGGTGAGAAGGGACTTCCAGTCATCTAGTCTGACCTCCTGCATATCACAGGCTACCAACACCTCCTAGCACCCACACACTAAACCCAACAACCTGATTCCTCCCTGTGGGCCTGCAATATCCTGCAGAACCAAAGACCCACTTAAAAACTTGCCATTCCCAATTAGTGAAAGTGAAACCAGGACCATCTCATATGGTCCCCCTGAACTGTGATCAGCACAAGAGGTCCTGGGCACACAAATGTTTGGTTTTTGTTGCAAGAAAGTAAGGGCTCACAGAACACTCAGCTGACCCTTCCCTCAAAGCAGGGATCACTTACCCCCTTTCAAGTGCTGCATTTTGCTGTTAATTACAATTTATTAAACTATTAGAAGAAAGCACTATGAACATAATCACTAGTCATTTACATTCCCAAGGTGTGCGGCCGATGTTAGAAAGCAGTCTCCATTAAGATTTTTTTTGTAGGTTTTGTCTACACTGGACTTTCATTGGTAAAACTTTTGTCATTCGGGGGTGTGAAAAAACCACACCCTCCCCGAACGACAAAAGTTTTACCAATTAAAAGCACCGGTGAGACCTTTTCCACTGACAAAACTATCGCCTCTCACTGGGGGTGGAATGTTTTGGTCGGTGGGAGAGCGATCTCTCCTGCCGACAAAAAGCGCACCTTTTAGCGGCACGGCTGCAGCGGCACGGCTGTGTCACTAAAAGGTGCATAGTGTAGACAAAGCCTTAAACTCTGCTGAATGCCAAAAACAAAGGAATAGATGTAAGAAGATGTTTATATAGGATTGCAGCAAAGGAAGCAGGTTTTCCTCTCACAAAAAGGGCAAATTTCATCTTAGAATAGCAGCATACGTTCCTAAATGGCATCTTGCATTGTACGTGAATAAGAAACGCAGGGTTTGCGCTCTTGGTCTAAACAGCCATGGAGCTTGAAGGGATTCAGCTCTAATTCTCTACATGGATCAGCATTCACATTGCACTCCCCGTCAGTACCCAGCCTGGGCAGGGGAAGCTAATGATCCAACCAGCGGACCAAATTCAGTGATGAATCCTGATCACGTGCCACCTGAGGCATGTTGCGCGTACACTAAGCAGACTAGGGACAATTGTAAAATACAAGCATATTCTGTACTTGCTTATGGTTTATTTTAAAAAATACTACATCTTGTAGACTGCTGATTTTTCTGCCCTCATTGGTCAGTGTGCATATATATATATATATGATTAGTACTTCTAATTACTGACAGATTCTTAAAGACAGAGGAATCTGGGAACAAAGTGAAATTTCAGTTAGGAGCCTTACTTTGACAGTACACTTCTGCATTGATAGCCAGACTTCTTATTTATACACTATCCTTTGTTGTACCCTGCAAAAAGGAAGATATTGTCCCTTTTACAGTTGTGGTCCTTGATTCAAATAATAGCTAATATAGATTTTATGCTAAGAAGAGTTAAATTGTACAAAAACCCTTAAATCCCTTGTTACATTCTGTAATTAAGGACACTTTCGGTACCAAAACTTTCACTGAAGCTNAAGGGAGCCTTGACAGCAGCAAGGAGCGGTTCAACAACAGGCTGAGTTGGTGCAGATTGACTGTGGAGTGTGCTTTTGGCCGTTTAAAGGGCCGCTGGCGATCTCTGTATGGGAAGCTGGACCTGGCCGAACACAGCATCCCTGTGGTTATATCCGCGTGCTGTACCCTCCATAACGTTTGTGAAGGGAAGGGTGAAAGCTTCACTCAGGCATGGACCTCAGAGGTTCAACACCTGGAGGCTGAATTTGCACAGCCAGAGAGCAGAGCTATTAGAGGGGCCCAGCACGGGGCTGCAAGGATTAGGGATGCCTTGAGGGAGCAATTTGAGGCTGAAAGCAACCAGTAATGTTTGGTGCCCTGCACAGGAGTGAAGTGCAGTGGTTCCAATGTTAGTAGGAATCTGTGTTTGCTATGCTGACTTGCAGTGCCTGTTGCTTTCCTGGGCTAAGGTATCTTTTACTTTATGCAGTAATAAAGAATGTTTTCAAAGCCAAAAAATCCATTTATTGAAAAGAAAATTCATTTATTGAAAAGAAACACAACTGCTGGGGAAACAGAAAGGGCAGGGGGGTGGGATGGGGAACGGTACAATCACAGATTTGCGTATGTCTTGTTACCATACTCAGCCTTCCTGTCTGGAGTGCTGTGCAATCAGTGCTGCACTTCAGGATGGCTATACTGCATGGTGATGGGGGTTGAGTGCAGTGGGTAAGAGTCGTAGTTTTCAGGGCTGGGTGGTGAAGTTACAGGTGTTGGAGGCAGCTGGTGGCGATAAGACCCCAGATGTTGGGGAAAGTGGGTTGAAGGTGACATGGGGGCACAAGGGAAAGAGTTTTGGGCAAGGGCTGCAGGGTGTGTGTGCGGGCATGGTAGTGCTCCGCCTACATGGCTACGAGCGCCTGGATTGAGTCCGCTTGGCGCTCCATGATACTTATCAGCCGATCCGTGCTTTGCTGCTGGAGCTCCGTGCTTCTGCTGGCAGATCCACATTCTGCTGGCAGATCCTCCTTTCACTCTCCCTCCACTCCTGCTCTTTTAGATTCTCATTAAGTGACTGCTGCATTACTTCATGCAGCATGTCTTCTTTGCTTCTACGTGGCCTCTTCCTGAGTCTTTGCAGTCTCTTGGCCGGTGATAACACAGACAGCTGAGATCTCAAGGTTGCATTTGTAAAGGCAAAATGCAACACTTAACAGAGGCAGCATTGTTCACACCAGACAGAGCACCCAAGCACCGGCCGCTGCGACTGGCTACCTTCCTCATGATTTGGTAACAGCTCCTGGCTGCATGCATCTAGGGATTCCGGGGTGTCTTCCTCCTCCTCAGCACCCTCGCTCCCGCTTTGCTCCTCCTCCTGCCTTGTTGAACTGGGCTCTGAAGTGTCCATGGTGGTACTCGGAGTGGAGGTGGGGTCACCCCCAAGTATTGCGTCCAGCTCTTTGTAGAAACAGCAGGTCGTGGGGGCAGCACCGGAGCGGCTGTTTGCCTTGCGGGCTTTGCAGTAGGCATTCCACAGCTCCTTCACTTTAACCCTGCACTGCAGTACGTCCCGGTCATGGCCCCTTTCCATCATGTCCCTTGATATCTGCCCAAAGGTATCATAATTCCTATGGCTGGAGCGCAGCTGGGACTGGACAGCTTCCTCCCCCCAGACACTGATGAGGTCCAGCACCTCGCCATTGCTCCATACTGGGGATCACCTGTCGCGTGGAGGCATGGTCACCTGGAAAAATTTGCTGAGAGCACACCATGCCTGGCTGAGCAAACAGGAAGGTGATTTTCAAAATTCCCAGAGAATTAAAGGGCGGGTCTGGCGTTTGGTCACCTGAAGGCAGGGCAGTAGAGTTCAAACTGATAACCAGAGTGGCTAGAACAGGCATTGTGGGACACTTCTGGAGGCCTATCAGAGCGCATTAACAGACCAGGGTGTCCACACTGGCGCCGCGGCGCTCCAGCGGGAGAGCATCAAACGTTATTCCACTCGCCGAGGTGGAGAACCAGGAGTGCTCTAGCCACGGAGTCAGAACGCTCTACATGCCTTGCCAGTGTCATGAGTTAGAGCGCACTGGGCTGCTTTACTGCGCTCTAACTTGCAAATGTAGTCATGCCCTAAATCACTTTTATTCTGGAATAGAACATCCACAAAGGTAGATGGTCCAGAATAGACATATACCTTATTCCACTACAGGTATGTTGGTCAATTTTCCTGTGTAAACAAGCCCTGAGTCAGAGGGAAGAGTACCACTTACTGACTGGGCAATGCTCCTGCCCTCCACACTGAGGTGTTGCCTAGTGGATTTTTAAGCTTTGTAAAATGCCTTGAGCCTGAGAGATGTACTTGAAATGTAAATAAAGTGATTTCCGGGATTAAAATTAGCAAAGAAATTTCCCAGAGGAAGAAAAGGTTTGAGGAGGAGAAAATCTTAGAGCACTCCACAGTGGAAGAGAAGAAGGAAAAAATTTATATTCTCTACTAGAAACAAAAAAGGAGCAGTTCATATATAGAGCCACAAATTCCCTACAGCCTTGCACCTTGCATAGTTTTTTACACCCATTTAGTTCAGGTGTAAATAACTATCAGAGTAAGTAAAGGAAGAATTCTGACTTGGTAGTTCTTTACTTCCACTAAGGGACACTCAACACACTTGTCTTCACTACAGGGCGTTGATTTAGCGGGTCTGGTTAAGATTACAATGTCTGTAATCCACTCTCAGCGAGAGGTGGAAGCTATGTCGACGGGAGAGCATCTCCTGTCGACATAACGTGGTGTAAATATTGCTGTAAGTTGATGTAGGTCACGTCGATTTCAGTTACATAGTTTACGTAACTGAAGCAGCGTAACATACATTGACTCAGTGGTGTAGTGAAGACAAGCCCTGAATCAGTGAATAATGTAGCTGGAGTCAATGTACCTTAGTTTCAAGTTACCGCAGGGTCTACGTCGTGGGGGGTCGATGGGAGAAAATCTCCCGTCGACTTACCTTACTCTTCTTGTTGGCGGTAGAGTACAGGGGTCAACTGGAGAGTGATTTGTAGTTGATTTGGCGGGTCTTTACTAGACCCGCTAAATCAACCGCCGGTGGATCAATCTCAGAGCGTCGATCCCTGCTGTAGTGTAGATCTGCCCTAAGGAATCAGGTCCATAAAGTCAAAACCAGGAATTATAAAAAAGGCACTGACCACACTGGATCCTTGGTCAAAATGCTTAGGGAAGGTAGATGGCGGAATTAGATGAAGAAAAGCATGGAGGATGAAAACTAGAATGAAAGGAGAAAGGGTTCCATGATTAGCACTGAGTAGGTCTGAGCACCAGACAGAAAAGCAGGCAATACCCATGACACTTGAAAGTGATAGCAGCTGTGTTGGGAGTGGAGGCTCCCAAGAAGGCTGTGTTGGGAGTGGAATTCAGACAGATGAAAGAGAACCATTTGCTTTTTAAATTCTCTGAGGTAAGGGACACTGGAGACAGATGGCAGTCAGCAGGTGAAAATTTCTTCCTATAATGGAGGATGATGGTTTCAGTTTTGATAGTGACAGGGAAAAATACAGCACATTTGAACTGAGGATGACAGCTGTGCTGGAAGACACACAGAGTGTCGAATTGGTAGGTCTCAATACACCCAGAAATAGCGCCAACTGTGTCCCTTCTGCTTACTATTAATCATTCATCTGTGCTGCAGCCACACAGGCCTCACTGTGCTCCTTGCTCCTGCTTGCACCACAACATCACCAGGATATCCCACCTTCAGAGAGGGGGCCATAAAGGAAATGACTCTACACCACAGGGAAGGGACTGGGAGGGTTTGTTTTCCTCAACCCTCAAGCACTCGAGCATCCCCCAAAATGGCTGTGTTGCACTGAGAGAGAGAAAGAGAGAAGGAGCTGCTAGATGTGAGAGGACAGGAAAAGCCCCAGCTCCACCGAAAAGAGAGAAGCAGGTGAGAAAAAATCCATTACTCAGAGATGAAGGGGTGCTCTTTCCTGCAGCCTGCACCACTATGATGCAGAATGCAAAGATGGGAAGACACCAGGCAACACCCGAGGAGTGAAAAGACGTTGCTGAGGACAACCTCTGGTTCACAAGGGAGATGATCATGTACTGCACAAGAGAGTATGCTTGAGAGAGGATACAGTTAATGATTTAAAAGGAGCATTTTTTAGCTACCTTATAGCGGCTGACAGATTATAACCCCTGATACTTTAAACAGCTGAAGGGAATTCTCCTTTATCTGAAATGGTGGGCCTATGTTTTCGGAGCCAGAAGGTCCTGGGTTCTATCCCCGTGCTTTCCATGTATAGTTAACTACTTAAGGTAGCTAGTTATCCTGGTGTGTTTTATACATCACACAAATTTGATACCAGGTCAACGAATTCTACAAGGCAGCCAGAAAAAAGGGAAGTGGGTGGCTGGTTGTAAATAGACAAAGCAGAATAAGATGCCTGAACTCAAGAAATTTAATTCTATCTGTGACTAATGGTTAGAGCATGATTTTGGGGGTCAGGTCCTGGGTTCTATTCCCAGATCTACCACTGACTTTCTGTACCCTTGGACAAGTTCAGAAGCACATGTTCTACCTAACATGAATCAGTTGCTCATTGGGATTTCCTTTATTTGTTTCTTAAATTGAAACAGAGTTTTCTGAACCTGAATAAAGATTTGCAGGCTTCTGTGTATGGTATCTTTCTTGATAATTAATGAAACAGGTCAATATCTACTCTCAGCATAATTTATGTATTTGCTAATTACTATAGATTACATCTGAAGTGAGGTGATCACATACTTGTTAGCTCTAATTGCAACAGGAATAAAACATTAATCATGGCTGAAAAAAATACTGCAAAAGTAGGATAGGCATAAAATAGTTATTTAACTTACGCTAAGAAAGCAACTCTTATGACACCAGTGCCAGTAATCTAGTTCCTTAACGATTATCAAAACCCTGGAATATTCCTGTTCTATCCTATAGCATTGTTATGATCTGAAGAGTTTAAAGTGGCAGAAATCCCTGGATGAGGTGGAGGCAGAGCCAGATTTCCAATTAGGAACAGTAAGCACGTGCCTAGGGCGCCGGCACCTAAAAGTTAAAAGTGGGTTAAGTGTCATTTTTTAGAGAAAACACAAAAATCAGCTGTAGGCGAGGGTTGGGGACAGGCGCTGAAGATGCTGTGCCTAGGGATGCGTAAGGTGTAAATCCAGCCCTGGGTGGAGGGGGGAAACAATGAAACTTTTATCAAATGAAACATACTACACCTCTACCCCGATATAACGCTGTCCTCGGGAGCCAAAAAATCTTACCGCATTATAGGTGAAACTGCGTTATATCGAACTTGCTTTGATCCACTGGAGTGTGCAGCCCCACCCCCCATAGAGCGCTGCTTTACCGCGTTATATCCGAATTCGTGTTATATCGGGTCGCGTTATATCGGGGTAGAGGTGTATAATTTTGTTAGAATTCCTCCAAAAATGCACACATTTTCCAAAATGAAATATTTGCAACTCTGAGACTCAGGAACACAATAATCAAGTCCCCAGTCTACTAACTAGGTCTATCAGTCATTTACGTCTGCCCTTAGATACTAATAAATTTCACCAGGTTATTTGGTTTTCTGGCATCCTTATTGCTACTTTTAAACCCCCCAAAAATTGGAATGTGGTGGAAACATGTTGCCATGATGCTGGCTGAGCAGGAGTGAAGGTCTTTTAAAAATTGACAAAACCCTGACAACTGTTCTATTTTCCATGATTTTTCCACCACAATTTTCCACCATTTTGGTGCAACACACTGCTTTGCAACTATAGATCTTTGATTTTAAGTGCTAGAAGAGAAGGAGCAAACTCAGGATTACATTCCATCAGCCATATTTCTGCCTCTTTTCCTCTTCTGGGCTCAATGTACAATCTTTGCTTTGGGGTTGGTCAGTCTGGCTAAATTATTGAAATGGTCCATAGCTTCCCTTAATAGTTTTTCAATTTTGTCCTCGTGTGGTTCCCAGTTCTTTGTAATTTAGCTGAAGCCAGATTTCCACTTAGACTGTAACAGTAATATGAACCTATAAACTGTCAAGTCCCTCCAAAACTTAGTTAGTGTCTTTCTGCAGAGTCCCTTGGTGAATAAAAGGCTTGCTGTGTTTTTAACAAAGTTCTCCTCTGGCTTGGTGCATATTCTAATCTGTTTATGGCAAACTGGATGCAAATGTAAAGACACAATCTTCCTGAGATGTCTAGGGAATATCACTGGAAAGCTGAGGCAGCAATCCTCCTTTTTCAATCAATCATGAGGCTGAAGGTGGTCATGGAAGAATATCCAGAGTGAAGGACTTCAATTATTTCTTTAAAATAGTTCATCCATTTTGTGTTGCATCAAAGGCAGGTTGGTGGTATAAAAGAAGTTCAAGTCTTTGCCTTTTAGTTGTTTTTAGTGGTCCACACACTGATTAATCTTTACCATTTTTGGGTGTATCAAAGGAAAGCAGACTGCTTCCTAGGATGAATGAAATTGATGTTGAACAGCTATTAGAAGGCCTGGAAGAGAGACAAATCATCACTGTGGCTAGATTTCAGTTACAATGCTGGTATCTAAAGTGTCACTTGTAGCATCCTCAAAGTCACCAATATTCTCCTCTTCACAAAGTTTCATTCAGTGAGGCGTGACAATATCATCCTCCATCCTGCTTTCTATTTTGCTACTGAACTTCTGCTTCCATTTTACTTTAGAAGAATCATCTGTTTATGTCCGTCTAGCCAATTGTTTCTTTCGATTCACTTCCTTCAGGTTTAGGCATGCTGAGTCAGAAAAAGTCACACACTAATGTCTGGTGATCACTGAACACTCGTTTGCAGCTTTCACATATACCACACTCAGAATGAGAAACAGCCACTTAGGGTATGTCTTCATTGCAGAGTGAATTTGGGTGACTGGCACCCAGATCTCAGCACCCAGGTTAGTCTAGCCTGGGTGCGAACAGCCACACTGCAAAGCCTTACCCAAGGTACTGAGCCTTCACTGGTGCTGCACTCACCTGTGTGTGCCTCCAGGACTTCTTGGGGCATATCCAATAGTTCTTTGGGCTGCAGTAATCTGAGCTGCTCTATGCCTCTTTCCCAGTGAACTGTAGAACTTGTTGTCCATCCTCCTGGATACATGGGAGGGATTATGGGAAGGCATTGGCGACCTATCACCAATGGTGTGGTTTAGCCCGTGTCTTCACTGCAAAGTGGGTGGGTTACCAGCCCAAGGGAAAACCTCACTCAGCCTTTAGCTTAAAGCCCAAATGGGTCAGCTAGCTTGGCTTGAAAGCACTACTAAACTCAGGCAAGGGAGACGATTTGCTTCATAGAAAGGAGAGTGGCTAGCGGCAACCCCCAAGTAACAGCCCAGGTTATCACTGCAATGAAGACATACCATTAGTGATTCAATCCTGTCAATACTGAGCTTTATATATAACCATGTTATCAGATGCCCATCCCTCTTTCTAAACATTTCTAGATTATGGCAACCCAATACTTCCCTTTCTTTTAAATGTAATGTGTATATCCAAAATTACAGTTAGATATATGACACACACAAACCTACACTAAAAGAACATTAAGATTGCAAAGTGAAGTACTCAAAAGCTAGGAAATACTAGAATAAAGATTGCCTGTGCAACCTTAATTCAACACTCCTGTGTATATGAATTATGACAGTCTCTAATTTCATGTTTTTCCACAGGACCTCTGCCGCATTCAGTGCACAGCATGGACAGTGCTCAGTTAATGAGCAGCTGTTCAATATTTTGTTTTTCCTCATTTTTCAATGTGTGGCCCCATTCCTGCCTTACTGCATGCTATTCAAACTCTGATCTAAAGACAGAATTATTAATTTCCTCCTGGACTTTTCTATGCCGCTCTTCACTATAGTAACTGAGGGCTTCACAAACATTATTTTATCTTCATAAAACCCCTGTAAGTTGGGATGGGGGGATAATTATTCCATTTTACAGATGGGGAACTGAGGCACAGACAGATGAAGGTCAAGAGTATTAGTATTAGTCAATACTAATTTTTAGTGCCCAATTTGAGATGCCTGGGACTTGACTTTTCAGAGTACTTAGCATCACAGAGCACTTTATATTCAAAGAACAGCTTCCCTTGACTTCAGCTGTGAGTGCTTAGCACTTCTGCAAATCAGGCCCCAGGGTCTCAAGTCAAGCACCCAGAAAATGAAGGACACACAATTAGTGGCCACCTGTGAAAAGTCTGGTTTAAATGATTTGCCCAGCATCACACAGGAATTCTGTGGCAGAAGCCAGGATAGAATCCAGTTCTCCAGGCTCATCTTGCACCAGCAACGTAAATTCTGGCATTTCCTAACATTTGAATGCTTGACTTTGACACTTTCATGGTGTTCTTTTAATGTAGCTTGTACGTGTGCTTTTTAAAAAAAAGCAAACTGAAAATGTCGACATTCCATCGTGTGGCTATCATAGTTTCAGGGTAACTGCACCTGTACCCCCCTCCGTGGTCCCTGGGAGCATCCAGGTAAAGGTTTCTGACTCCCAGCCATCACCTGTGTTGGACAGAGACCTGAATCTCACGCCCTTCTCACCAGGGGTTTTAAGGCTGCACAGCTCCCTGGATCACACTATGATATACTCAGCAAGCTAGACTACCTAAACTGTCCCGTGCTTGCACTTTGCTTTCTGTTCTTCAAAACACACAACTGGGTTTTCCCCTGGGTTACAAGTTTATTCATCTTAGATCCAGAGCCAGAACCATGGCTGGGCAGATCAGCCTTTTGATGTTGGCCCTCTGGACCAGGTAATCAGCAGACAAAGACCCTCTCCTCAAGGCATAGCTTCAAAAGGCTGGGTTTTTGCATAACCAGAGATGTGTAACTTGCACTAAGCTCTCCCTAGGGTATTCCCCAGGAAATCCACTTAACACTTCTTGTCCCAAAAGTCCATACTTGTCTGGCATATTTTCAGTATAGTCTTTTGAACTCCCATTACAGTGACATCCACATGGGTCACCAGCAGGATTGGCACGTTTAGATCTATCACACAGGCCTGTGCCATTTGAACTAAAGGAGTCACTGACAGCAATAGTAAGTTGTTCTCCTCAATGTGGAACAGCACAAGAGGGGAATAGGACACTGCCAGGAGATTTGACAGATATTTGCTGACAGCAGAGGAATGGTGAGACTTGAGAATCTTGAGTTGCATTCTAGGCTCTGGAGGAGTATGTCACTAGTGGGTACAGACTCATAAGAACATAAGAACAGCCATACTGGGTCAGACCAATGGTCAGTCTAGCCCAGTATCCTGTCTTCCAACAGTGACCAATGCCAGGTGCTTCAGAGGGAATGGATAGAACAGGTAATCATCAAGTGATCCATCCCCAGTTGCCCATTCCCAGCTTCTGGAAAACAGAGACTAGAGACACTTCAGAGCATAGTTTTGCATTCCTGCCCATCCTCCCTAATAGCCATTGGTGGACTTATACTCCATGAATTTATCTAGTTCTTTTTTTAACCCTGTAATAGTCTTGGCCTTCACAACATCCTCTGGCAAAGAGTTCCACAGGTGGACTATGCGTTGGGTGAAGAAATACTGCCTTTTGTTTGTTTGTTTAAAATAATTACCGGTAATTTCATTTGGTGACCTCTAGTTCTTGTGTTACGAGAAGGAATAAATAACACTTCCTTATTTACTTTCTCCACACCAGTCATGATTTTATAGAACTCTATCATATCCCCCCTTAGCTGTCTCTTTTCCAAGCTGAAAAGTCTCAGTCTTATTAATCTCTCCTCATATGGAAGCTGTTCCATATCGCTAATCATTTATGTTGCCCTTTTCTGTACCTTTTCCAATTCCAATATATCTTTTTTTTAGATGGGGGCGACCAGATCGGCACTCAATCTTCAATATGTGGGTGTACCAGGGATTTATATAGAGGCAATATGATATTTTCTGTCTTATTATCTATCCCTTTCCTAATGATTCCCAACATTCTGTTCTCTTTTTTGACTGCCGCTGCACATTGAGTAGATGTGTTCAGAGAACTATCCACAATGACTCCAAGATCTCTTTCTTGAGTGGTAACAGCTAATTTAGACCCCATCATTTTATATGTATAATTGGGATTATGTTTTACTATGTGCATTACTTTGCATTCATCAACATTGAATTTCATCTGCCATTTTGTTGCCAAGTCACCCAGTTTTGTAAGAGCCCTTTGTAACTCTTCTCAGTCTGCTTTGGACCTAACTATCTTGAGTAGTTTTGTGCCAACAGCAAATTTTGCCACCTCACTGTTTGCCCCTTGTTCCAGATCATTTATGAATACGTTGAATAGGACTGCTCCCAGTATAGATCCCTGGGGGACAGCACTATTTACGTGACATCTCTCCATTCTGAAAACTGACCATTTATTCCTATCCTTTGTTTCCTATCTTTTAACTAGTTATTGATCCATCCGAGGACCTTGCCTCTTATCGCATGACAGCTTACTTTGCTTAAGAGCCTTTGATGAGGGACCTTGTCAAAGGCTTTCTGAAAATCTAAGTACACTATATCCACTGGATCACCCTCGTCCACTTGCTTGTTGATCTGCCTCAAAGAATTCTAGTATTCTAGAACTCTTGACAAGGCATGATTTCCCTTTACAAAAACTATCTTGACTCTTCCCCAACAAATTGTGTTCATCTATGTGTCTGATAATTCTGTTCTTTACTATAGTTTCAGCCAATTTGCCTTATACTGAAGTTAGGCTTACCAGCCTGTAATTGCCGGGATCGCCTCTGGAGCCTTTTTAAAAAATTGTCATTACATTAGCTATCCTCAAGTCATCTGGTACAGAAGCTGATTTAAATGATATTTTACATACCACAGTTAGTAGTTCTGCAATTTCACATTTGAGTTCCTTGAGAACTCTTGGGTGAATACCATCTGGTCCTGGTGACTTAGTATTGTTTAATTTATCAATTTGTTCCAAAACCTCCTCTACTGACACCTCAATCTGGGACAGTTCCTCAGATTTGTCACCTAAAAAGAATGGCTCAGGTGTGGGGATGTCCCTCACATCCTAAACCCTGAAGATTGATGCAAAGAATTCATTTAGTTTCTCCACAATGGCCTATCTTCCTTGGGTGCTCCTTTATCATCTCTATCGTTCAGTGGCCCTAATGGTTGTTTAGCAGGCTTCCTGCTTCTGATGTACTTAAAAAAATATTTTCCTGTTACTTTTTGAGTCTAGCTGTTCTTCAAATTCTTATTTGGCCTTCCTAATTCTGTTTTTACACTTCACTTGCCAGAGTTTATGCTCCTTTCTATTTTCCTCAGTAGGATTTAACTTCCACTTTTTAAAGGATGCCTTTTTGCCTCTAACTACTTCTTTTACTTTGTTGTTTAGCCCCCATGGCACTTTTTTGGTCCTCCTATTATATTTTTTAATTTGGGGTATACATTTAAATTCAACCTTTATTATGATGTCTTTAAAAAGTTTCCATGCAGCTTGCAGTGATTTCACTTTTGTCACTATACCTTTTAATTTCTGTTTAACTAACTTCCTCATTTTTGTGTAGTTCTACTTTCTGAAATTAAATGCTACCGTGGTGGGCTGCTTTCCCCCCCACACAGGGATGTTAAATTTTATTATGTTATGGTCACTATTTCCAAGTAGTTCAGCTATATTCACCTCTTGGACCAGATCCTGTGCTCCATTTAGGACTAAATCAAAAATTGCCTCTCCGCTTGTGGGTTCCAGGACTAGCTGCTCCAAGAAACAGTCATTTAAGGTGTCAAGGAACTTTGTCTCTGCATCCCATCCTGAGGTGACATGCACTCCGTCAATATGAGGATAATTGAAATACCCCATTATTATTAAGTTTTTTATTTTTATAGCCTCTCTAATCTCACTGAGCATTTCACAGTCACTATCATCATCCTGGTCAAGTTGCTGGTAGTACATCCCTACTGCTATATTTCTTATTATTCAAGCATAGAATTACTATCCATAGAAATTCTATGGTACAGTTTGGTTCATTTAAGATTTTTACTTCATTTGACTCTGCACTTTCTTTCACATATAGAGCCACTCCCCCCCCTCCCCCCCCAGTATGACCTATTCTGTCCTTTTGATATATTTTGTACCCTGGTATTACTGTGTCCCATTGATTATTCTCATTCCACTCTTCTGCCAGTTCCCCAAAAACTCTATCCCTTCTCCCCAACCTGTCCCAGTCCTGTTTCTTCTCCACTCCTGGCTCCTCATCCCAGTTCCATTCTCCTTACCTAGTCTCCATTCTTCAGGCTTCTAATCCTTAGGGTGACCAGATGTCCCGATTTTATAGAGACAGTCCCAGTTTTTGGGTCTTTTTCTTATATAGGCTCCTGTCCCGATTTTTCACACTTGCTGTATGGCCACCCTACTCATCCTTCTCCCAGTCTCCTTGCCCAGCAAGACCCAGTTTCATCCCTCCAAACTCCTTATCCCATTCCCAGTTCCCCTCACCCATCCCAGCTTCTTCCCCCATCTCCTTGAACAACCAGTCCCCATTGTCCCTCCACTCCCAAGCTACTCAATCAGCTCTGTCCCTCTCCCCCTCAGCATATTCCGCCCCATGGCAACTCACTGGTTCTCAATCCCAGTCTCCTTGCCTAGTCAGTCCCAAGCACCACCCCCAGATTTCTCATCCAATTTCTGCCTCCTAGTCCCCGAACCCATCCCCAACTATTCCTTCCCAGCTCCCAGTCTCCTAACACAGCCAATCACAGTCCCCTTCCCCTGGATCCCAGTCTCCTTGTCCAGCCAGGCCCAGTGTCCCCGACCCCAACTCCCAGACAGTCCCAGTTTTCCTTCCCCCACCAGTCTCCAGCCTTAGTTTTCACCCCCATCCCTCCTAATTCCTTGTCCCAAACTATTCCCTCCAACTCTCCCCCACCCCTCAAGTCCAGCTCTTGTCCCTTTTGCATTTGAATCAGGAAACTTCCTCTTCCATGCTGCCTGGGCCCAGAGGGTGGGGACGAGGGTGTCAGTGAGAACACAGGGAGACAGGCTCCCTGCTTTCATTTCAGGTGCCTGGGCTCAGTCCTGGAACAGCCTGTAGCAGCCCCACAGCTACAGTTGCAGGGATAGTCCTGATCAGCCCAGAGCAGGCAGCTATCCATTGCAGACAGCATCTTCAGGGAATTTGGCTGCTAAATACTAAGAATTCTGTACTCAGCATCTGTTAACTATGTTTTTTCAAAGGCCAAATTTGGACAGATTTCCCTGGGTATAATAAAAGGCACATCCCTAACACAAAAGCCACCTGCCAGCCAAACTTTAAGTCCCTGCTTCAAAGTATGGGGGCTGTAGAGCTTTTCAAAGAAAAGGTCACCAGAATTTCACATTGACAACTTATTTTCCCTAGTCTTATTTTTGAAAATATCTAAACCATTTTGGCTGATTTTTTTTTTTTTTTCAGAAAAGTTCAGCCTGGGGCAGACACCCAGTATAGAAAATTTCAACCCAAATGGTTTAAATTTAGCAAAGTTTTAAGCAACTAGAAACAGGATCTTAAGTGTTGGGTACCCTTAATAATAGGCAGGGCTACTGTGCTGGCAAAATCAAAATTGTCAACAATTTCCTACAGGAGGATCCTAGTATCAGGATCTCTCAGATGAGTGATTGTTAGGCCCATGCTCAAGAAACCATCTCTTAGCACTGACAATCTCAGTCCCTCACAATCTCTAACCTTTCTTTGGGAAAGATTATGACAAAGGGACTTTTGTGGCATTATCTAGTCTTGGACCTTTGATTGGTTCTGAAGGCAAGTTGATCATCTGACCCAAAGACTACGTGGGGTCCATCAGGTTCTATAACTTCACCTCTTTTGTCACAATATGTCTGCAAAGCCACTAGGAGAGAGAGTAAAGTTTTAGGATGCTGTGCCGGCAATATATCAATGTTTGTCCTTTTCATCAGATCCAAATGATAGTCCCTGTTCTTCCCTTTTTTCAGTTGTCTAGCCATAATTACAGCTTGGATGAGAATTAACTGTCTGTTGCTCAATCTAGATAAATCATAAGTGATGTACTGGACTGGGGGAAACATTGGGAAGAGATAACAGAGGTGATGTCTGCACCTTTTGCAAGGAGGTTGTGACCTTTCCTTTCAAACCTGGGTCTCACTGCAGCAATCCATGCCTTTGTCACTTCTAGAATGGCTTATCACAATGAGCTATTCTTGAAGTTCACTTGTAACTTCAGCTAGTACAGCTGCCCTGCTTAATATAACTTCTTGCATAGGTTGTAGGGCATTTGTACTTCACAAGACTGTAGTGGCTTTGAATTTGTGGGTATAAGGTACTCATTTTGATCCATAAAGCCCACATAGTATGGATCCTGGCCATTTTAGAGACAGACAGATTCTTTGTGATCCATCCACACAGTTGAGATGAGGTGAGATGTTCATGCTTACAGTCCCTAGAATTAAATATTTGGTTTTGACCCTAAAATTTGCTTCACTCATTGGTCTTAGAGGGCTGAAGCTTGTTGTTCTTTAGAACATGGGCTTTTGCCTGAGGGGTTTTCTTTTTTTTCCCCCCATGTCCTGGCAAATTTTGAGTTGACCTTGGTTTATTTGACAGAGGCTTTAATTCATGTGCTTTTTATCACTTGTGTAAACTCACAGATTGCAACAGGTGCAATTTAAAAAAGTACAAATACAGAAAAAACACCAACATTTTATTTTAAAAACTTCTTGCTAAAAAGCCAAGGCAGCTGAAACAGTGAAATCAGCCTTATACGCTTCCAAATAGTGTCCTAATGCGCTTCCCTTTTAAATTATTATTTTGACCCTTCTATTTTTATTTCCATTTTAAGCAGTAAGAGCATGATAAGTCTTTGTCTACTTGATCCAAATAACTTCCTTTCTGAGAATGGTAAGCTGCATTTTTAACCTCCTTGCTTTGAAAAACATTCACTTTATGAAAACAGAGAAAATTAACATTTTCTTGACTCTGTCAGTTGGTGCTTCTCTTAGTTCAAACCTATGGGAGAGATGGATCAAACCCAGAAAGAAAGAGGATGGGGCTTTTCCAGATCCATGTAATATTTACACAGTGCAGTCACAGATAATCATTTAACTTAACTGCCTCCTTATCCACTGCATAGTAGCACAGCACCACTTAGTTCAATACAACACAGATGCAAACAGCTTAGATGAGGAAAAGTCAAATCTGAGTGAGGAGGAGTCCTGAGTGCCCAGATTTGCCTATCAAGGTTTAAGAAAAGCACATTATGTACCTGAATAATGTGCCTGATGTTGCATACTGGCTCCCAAGTCCTAAATTTCATGCCTTTGAGTCTTTGTAAAACTGATTTGATTTGTTATGCAACATTCATTTAGAGCCACCTCTATATTTATCTTTCCTCCCCTGCTTGTTGTTTTATTTCTGATAAAAGATGGAGGGAAAAAACATTTTGAAAACATTTTCTTGCAAGTAAAAGTTTTAACAGACATTTTTGAAACAGCTCTAGTCCTGATTATTTTCATCTGCCTACAACATAATTTAGCGTGGAACCCTTTCTCAAAGACAGAAACAATAAGCAAAGGAAAATGGTACTAAAAGCCGTGACACTGAAGTCACAAAAATCAGCCCCTCTAACTTAAGCAGGAAAAAGCTTCCGATAAACTTCATCTTCTGTGGAAAGAGGTTTAGAGAAAGCAGAAAATGTAGTAGAAAAATCAGAGATGAGAGTGAAGCCAGCAGGAGTTGAGGGAAGCATAGGAGACTTCACAAACATGGTGTTTGAGCATTCACAATGTGATGGCCATACTTAAGGCTCTTGAAAATTGGCTGGTTAATTGTTTCGTTTTCACAAGAACTAAGCAAGACTGATTTATTACAATTCAAAGGTGTTAGCATCAATTTAGCTCTCGAGTTTATCATAACAAAACCAAGCCATACCAATTGACAGAAAAAATAGAAATCTAAGCACAAAGAAAATCCCTGGAACCCGTATATTTGGGAGTTTCCAGAATCAATATTGAAATAAAAACTCTGCCAGTCTGCCACAGAACTTAGAACTGGAATTCCATGGAACCCATGAGGCATTGTACATAATTCAGATCCAGCTTGCCGCAGGGTACACAGGGCATTGGTTAGGGTTCGGTTTCCTGTTAAGGCAGCGCAACTACCATCTCTTACCACAGGCAGCTTAGCTGTAACATCATGTGTCAGAGTTAACAGAAGTAAGGGCAACCCATAACAAATGATGCCTTTGCAATACTGTTTCCTCTGGAAATGTCTTACAGATAAGTGGCCCAATGCAAGATCCCGTGAGAATTCCAAGCAGCATATGGCTAAAGTTTGTATTGTCCCAGGCCAAGCATGTTACTGATGCTCAATAGATAGTCATGTCTGGGGATTTTTTAAATGTGTGTTCATAGCAACTATCCCTACGGTATGATTTGGATGTTAATAGGAAGCTTTCCTAATCTCCCCTCCCCCAAAAATACAGTTTGCAAACTCATATTGATAGCCAGGTTTCACTTTGCAGTGATACAGTCTAACGTATGAACTCTTTATAGTCCACATCCAGATGTGTATTGAACTGAGCCATCTGTTCCATCTGAGACACAAAAGAGATCACATAAAATGAACTCAAACCCCAACTCTGGTTCTGAATAGGTGGACAAATAATCAGGTCTACAATAAAACAGAAGTTATTTTGTATTGGTGTGGATGGCACTTTACAGACAACTGAGAAAACAAGGTCCCTGATCTGAAGAGCTTGCAGCCTAACTGAGAAAGAATCATGAGCGAATGATGACAGATGATTGGGGAGGGAGGCTAACAGCAGAAAGCAAGGCAAAAGGTAAAACTGCTCTAGAGGGATTGCTGTTTACAAGAGGATGTGTTGTGGGTTTGAGATTTTTCAATCTGACATGTATGTTCTAGATGTTTGTTTGGCCTTTTCTTTCCATGTGTAGTCACAGGTGAGAAGGGGATTATTATTATTTGTAAGGCTACGTTTTAGTCATGGGTATTTTTAGTAAAAGCCATGGACAGGTCACGGGCAATAAACAGAAATTCATGCCCGTGACCTGTCTGTGACTTGTACTATAAATACCTCTGACTAAATCTTGGGGGGGGGACGCTGCTGGGGGGGGGGGGGGGCANCTGGGGGGAGGAGCCGGGGCCAGCAGCTCCAGCTGCCGGGGGCTGCCGACAGCAGCTGCTCCGGCTGCCCCTGGGACCACTGGTCAGGCAGTCCCCGGACCAGCTGCACCAGCCACTGCTTGGGCGGTCCCTGGGGCCAGCTGCACCGGCGGCTGCTCAGACGGTCCCCGGGGCCAGCTTCCCGGGGCTGCCGAGCAGCGGCCAATGTGGCTGGCCATGGGGCCGCTCCAGCAGCGGTCAGTGTGGCTGTCCCCAGGGCTGCCCAAGCAACTAACCCTAGAGCCAGCTGCTTGGGCACCCAGGGGTCAGCCATACTGGCCACTGCAGAAGTCACGGAGGTTGCGGAAAGTCATGGAATCTGCTACTTCTGTGGCCTCCATGACAGACAGAGATCCCTAATTATTTGTATTATCATAGCACCTAGAATTCCCAGTCATGGACCAGGAGCCCATTGTGCTAGGAACTATATAGACAGTGCCCCAAAGAGCTATCAGGATTGGACCAGAGCAAAGATTAAGAAGGGGAGGCAAGTTGAAAGAAATGATTTTTTACTGGCAGATTGCAAGAAATATCATTGTAGGCAAAAGCGGTAGCATGGAAATAGGCATCAAACCACGTGTCAAAGCAGAAGACAAAGGAGAGTGGTCAGGTAAGAGGTATGGTTTGGAACACAGAGTATGAAATGGGGAATGAGAGAAGAGATGTAGATATAAGGCTGGAGCAGAGCTCTGCAGAGCATTGAGTGTTGGGATGAGGAGTGAACTTAATGCAGAAAGGGATAAGATGCCAGTGATGGGTTTCTTGGAGTGGAAACTGACCTCGTCAGAGTGGCAGGAAAGGAAGAGGATTGTAAGAGAGCAATAGCAAAGCCTGTGGTGTAATCTGACAACTGAGCAGTGAGTTCAGCTGCTCATTGCTGTTGGAGGAAGAGTGCAGAAGGGTATGACTGCGGGGAGTGCTGTCAGATGACTTGTCCCTAGTGGTATAGAAGGGTTTTGGCAGATTGGGGTGGTGTCTGCTCCACGGACATTTCCCCTGATCAGGACTTGCCTGACAGTTTTCCCTTCTTCCTACCTCCCCCAGATCTCTCTCTGGGGAGATTCAAATTTTGGTCTTGGATGATACAAGCTCTGGAATACCTAGAATCTAAAATAAAGGCAAATGACAAGTAACAATGTATCTAGGATGCTTTGCATCCCAATACAAATGCAAGTGGATCCCAAGTTCATTGAAGACAGGCAAGAGTCACAGCTGGGCGGGAAACGATCACTATGTGGTGGCAGGTCAGACATCTCCTAGAACCTATGCAGGTTGGCTCATGTCCTCCTTCTGGTTGGCCATCACTGCAATAGATAAATGTCGTTCTCAAGCCCTGGGTATGCAGGAAGCACATGCACATCATAGTACTTCGCTCTGTGTTGATAACTTTCTAGTTTTCTCCTCTAACATCAATTCACTGATATCCAACTCAGTTACTGAGGCTCAAATTACTGAACCAATTAAACTCAAACTTACACTAGTACAATCCCGCCCCCATCAATGGAGTGGCACTGGTGCAGACAAGAAATGAAATGGTTTTGTCCCTCTGAGTAATGAGCTCTACTACCTACCTGGAATCTCCCTTACTATAACCTCCAAAGACTTTCTTTACCTTTTAAAGTTTTAATAGTGAGGCTTTACTAGAAGTGACTACATGAAAGTAACACTCTCTTACTCAAGGGATCTGGAATTGTATGTATTCAGAACAATATCTGATGAATGAGACTAACATACCTTTTTATTGCTTTGTATTTATTTGTATTGTTATTAAGCTAAAATGAAAAAGCACCCATTCAATTCCCTATAAAAATACACTAACACTCTATTTAAAATACACTAATAAAGACATGTCCATTACTCCAGATCATAATAAATAACCCAGCAACAACATAAATACAACAAGAATTAGCTGACTTCCTCAGTTAGCCCCCAGAATCCTACACCACCACTATCCAATCTCCATCTCCTTGTGGGCCAGGGGAGAAAAAGTGAGTCTTTTTACTCTTATTAGCCATGTTGCCTCTGAAGTGCTATTGGAGAGGGAGCTGGATTCTATTCTGTTCCTTTGAAAATAAAATATTAACTAAATTTCAACTGCAGTGGCAAATTTTTCCCTCGGTTAAAACTATGCAAACCCATTGCCTTCATGGGGTAGCACAGATGTGACCAAAGGCAAAACTTGGTTTTGCAAAATCTTTTTTACTGTGATATCGTTACTGTGGTACATGGGAAAAACCCACATGGCTTGACTGGCATAGTCCAAGTTGAATTTGCATAGCTAGGAAAAGCATTTTTACTTGTAAATGGAGCAAGCTGGCTCTGGCATTCTCAGAGGCTCAGAAACACCCAACCATGAACACAGAACTCCACAGTATGTTTCATCCAGTCACTTTTCAAAGTAGAACAACACTTTACTATTAAAAACCAGGCCTAAAAAATACCATTTCTGTGTAACTTGAGCTCTCATTTTACATATTTAAAAGAAATTATCACTGAAAAAATACACCTCTACCCCGATATAATGCGACCCGATATAACATGAATTCGGATATAACGCGGTAAAGCAGTGCTCCAGAGGGGCGGGGCTGCGCACTCCGGTGGATCAAAGCAAGTTCAATATAACGCGGTTTCACCTATAACGCGGTAAGATTTTTTGGTTCCCGAGGACAGCGTTATATTGGGGTAGAGGTGTATGACTTACAAAAGGTAAAATGCTCTGTATTAAACTGACATCATACACTGTTATACATACATTTTAAAATATTATGCCTATGATGGACATGTTCAAATATTAAAGAGTACATGGATGCAATTCATAACCAAATATTACAAACTGGTGGTTATTTATTACCTAATGATCCTAAGTCTCCAGGGACTTGCTAGTCACACTCAGAGAAATGAAGAATTAATCTTTTATTGGCAAGCAGCTGCTAGACTATTGGTAGGTTCTCATTGGAATAAGAAAAATAGCCCAGTATTAGTGGGGTAGTTCCAAAAAATATGAAAGTTTATTATTATGGAAATATTAAGGCATCAAGTATGTACCCAGCAAAATAGACAGAGGATAAGTAGCCACTTTGCTACTTGATTATCATTTCTTTAATACTCAGACAGAATACACCAAACAAGAATCACATCTGATGAATGTTTTTGAATATTAAGTTTGAGATACATGCCTGCATTAGTAAACATGACTAAAGAAACTTCTGATGCTTTGCTAGTGATGATTTGTAAACCTGTTAAAACTTCCTATATAAACAGTTAAGACAGTTAACTGTTAACTTCCTATATAAACAGTTAAGACAGTTAACTGTTAACTTCCTATATAAACAGTTAAATTTTAAAAGTTTATACAGCCTGTAGTTGCAAAATCTTACATGCAGATCTTCTGTGTAGTTACTTAGAAGGCCCCCAACACTGCAGTATCTGAGTGACTATGAAGTATTTAAAAATAGACGCTTACAGTGAGCATCTCTCCCTCTTTCTTCCTTCCCTTCACGTAGCTTAATTCATGTGTAAGCGTTTGTTATGTTCATGTGTCAATGAATGGGTGTGCTGTGTGTCTGTGTGTGAAGAAACTGGAGGAAAGCCAAGTCAAAGAAGTGAGCTTCTGAACACATTGCGATCAGTGGTCATCTCATTGCTTGTGGGAGCGAGTTTCCTAATCCAGATCCAGCACCTATGAAAGTTCTGTCTCAGGCACACACAAACCTCCCAGCTCTTCCTTCAGAACTATCATACACCACCCTACTGAACTGAGTTTTGCTGAGACTCGGTCAGTAGGACCCTCAAGCTAGGTAAGTTAGATTCACTCTAGCCTTTATTAAGGGGAAATGGCAACGTTTTCTCTCTTATGGTCTTTTTATCGGGCCACATTAATGAGAGTTTGAGTATCTAAAGATTGGTACAGTCAACAAGGTTCTTCCCCTTGTTGCTTTATACGTGAAATATCAACAGTGCTCCATGAATCTAAAAGGGATAACACTACCTCTCTTAAACAAAACATTTAAAACACTTCCAATGTCCCCATATGTCATCTTGCCTTGCACTGGTCTTGGTGAAAATACAACAGCACACGCTAGCTAATCTACTCGTCTAAAATCACGATCCATGAGGTTTTGTCTCATATGCTTGCTTGTCTGTCTTTCTCTCTCTCTGACTGACACACACACACACTCTTTATACACTCCCATGTGTAAAGTCTCCCTGAGTAATGTCACAGACACACATCTTTATTTTAGAAACCTGAATATATTAAATGCCATTTTGTTTCCAGTTAACCTCATTCAAGATAATGCCTCTCTCCTCTCTAACTTTGATTGGTTCGCTGTCATATATAACCCATCTCAACTTCATTTCTTTTGCTTTATTTGATGTATTCTATGCCATTCTCTCTCCACCTGTATATAAACACATGTATTAACGCTCATGTTATAGCCACTGCTGTGACTGCATTATTATAACATTATTTTGTTCGCAGTAAACTCCCTGTTGTGTCTCTGGTGTTCTGTGATTAGGACCATTCAGACACACAGTTTGGTTATGGTTCATTTGATCAACTTATAACAGATTATTTTCAATGGCTGCATTTTTATTCCATGCTTTTGCTGTTGAATAAAAAACGAAGATAATGGAGGAGAAAACATTACTTACCCTGCATCTCGGTCTAACATATTGCCTGGATCATACAGGAGGGCAGCAGAGATATCAGGAAGATGTTGTTGTGGAGAGAGGAACTTGAGAGACTTTATTGGACAATATCCTAGGAAGAAATGACAAGCCAGTACCCACGTTTACTGTTTCTAAATCTGAGCATTGATTCTGCTTTCACAAGTGGCTTTCATCAAATGCAAATCACAAGCTTGGCATCTGCTTGAGTAACCAGGCAGCCCTGTCCCCCTTGAAGGGGAACAAAAGCCATCAAATCAAAGGCTTTTAAAAGGACGACAAACTTATTGTAAGCAAAGGAAGGTTAAAAGTCTGCCAGGCTAAAGTATACCTCTCAGAAACCCCAGCGATGAAGCCACACTTATCTTTATGATTCTGTGCAGGAAAAACTTACATACATTTAAAGCATGACAAAAAGCACCTAAACAAAAAAGTGATAGATTAATTTGATTCCTCCTCACATATCTCCTCCTCAAGCCCCTGCCAAAAGCTCCACTATGCTAGTTTTACTCAAATAATAAAATCTTAATTCCATATTTCTTTTTTCAATACCCAAAAATTCTGGCAACCCAGCTGTGACCCTTTCCACCCCTGCTATCCTGTTAGGACTCACTTTTGTTCCCATTGCAATCAATAACAATATTTCTCTTTGAGAGGAGGTGTAAAGGCTGCCACACCTGCCAAATAATGGTATTTTTATGATCTGATAGATTTTCTCTAAGGAGGAGTTTTTTAAATATATTAGGAACAAGAAAGAATCCTGACAATGGCATTGGTCCATAGATGGAAATGGTAGAATTATCAATAACAATGCAGAAAAGGCAGAAACGTTCAATAAATATTTCTGTTCTTTATTTGAGAAAAAATCAGATGATATAGTCTCATCATATGGTGACAATCACACTCTTTCCATTCCACTCCTTTCTCTGGAGGATGTTAAACAGATCTACTAAAGTTAGACATTTTTAAATCTACAGGTCCAGATAACTTGCATCCAAGAGTTTGAAAAGACTTGACTGAAGAGCTCACTGGACTGTTAAAGCTGATTTTCAATGTCTTGGAGCACTGGGGAAGTTCCAGAAGACTGGAGGAAAGCTAATGTAGTACCAATATTTAAAAAGGGTAAACGGGATAACCCAAGTAATTATAGGCCTGTCAGCCTGATGTTGATCCTAGGCAAGATAATAGAGCAACTAATACAGGACTTGATTAATAAAGAATTAAAGGAGGGTAATGTAATAAATCCAAATCGATATAGATTATGGAAAATAGATCCTGTCAGACTAACTTGATACTTTTTTTTATGAGATTACAAGTTTGGTTGATAAAGGTAATAATGTTGATGTAATATACTTAGGCTTCTTTAAGGTGTTTAACTTGATACTGCACAACAGTTTGATTAAAAACTAGAATATAAAATTAACATGGCACACAGTAAAAACTGGCTAATTGATAGGTTTCAAAATGTAATTGTAAATGGGGACTCATCATCAAGCAAGCATGTTTTCAGTGGGGTTCTGCAGGGATTGGCTCTTGGCCCTACACCATTTAACATTTTTATCAAATGACCTGGGAGAAAAAATAAAATCATCACTGATAAGTTTGCAGGTGACACAAAAATTGGGGGAGTGGTAAATAATGAAAGACAGGTCACTGATTAAGTACTGTTAAATGTAAATGTATGCATGTAGGAACAAAGAATGTAGGCCATATTTACAGGATGGGGGACTCTATCATGGGAAGCAATGACTCTGAAAACGAATTGGAGGTCATGGTGGATAATCAGCGCAACATGAGCTCCCAGTGAGATTCTGTAGCCAAAAGAACTAATGCGATCCTGGGATGCATAAACGGGAATCTCAAGTAGAAGTAGAGAGATTATTTTACCTCTATATGTGACACCTGCTGGAATACTGTATCCAGTTCTGGTGCCCACAATTCAAGAAGGATGTTGATAAATTGGAGAGGGTTCAGAGAAGAGCTACGAAAAGGATTAAAGGATTAAAGAAAACTTGTCTTTATAATGATATACTCAAAGAGCTCATAAGTCTATTTAGCTTAACAAAGAGAAAGGTAAGGGGTGACTTGATTACAGTCTATAAGTAGCTACCTGGGAACAAATATTTAAAAATAGACTCTTCAATCTAGCAGAGAAAGGTATAGCACGGTCCAATGTCTAAAAGTTGTAGCTAGACAAATTCAGTCTGTAAATAAGGCATAAATTTTTAACAGTGAGTAATTATTCACCGGAACAATTTATGAAGGGTCATGGTAGATTCTCCATCAATTTTTATATCAAGACTGAATGATTTTCTAAAAAAAATGATCTAGGAATTATTCTGGAAAAGTTCCATGGCCTGTGTTGTACAGGTGGTCAGACTAGATGATCACAATGGTCCCTTCTGGCCTTGGAATCTATGAATCTATAAGAGATCTTGAAAAATCACCTGAACCAAATTTGAACAGATTTTCAGATATGCTGAGCACTTATTACTCCCATTGACTTCAGCTAGAATAGTGAGGTCTCAGCACCTCTGAAAGTCAGATTCAGGGTATTTCTATTGAAAACCTTATTGCTGACCTTTCAGAAAAACTTCCTAATACAAATTCCTATGTACGTTTATAGTGAAAACAATATACAGGCTTATTATCCCACTATTGTGAAAGTAAAGCTTGCGTTATGTCAAGTAAAGGCTCAAAACAGAAAATTAAACAAGAGGAAATTAAAGGGAGGGGGAAAAAACCTCAGTGAACTCATCCCTCAGAGTTGCTTCATAATGTCTTTACTCCCCATTTACTTGAGAAACTTTGCAAAGATTTTAATTACTATGAAGTTAGAAACTAAAACCAGATAGCAGATCTGAGAAGGGTCTATGTGGGTTTATGGCTTATATTTCTAGTTGGTTGTTTTTTTTTGCGCTGTTTTAATTATTGATTCCAGATTCACAAATACCGAGAGGAACACCATTCCTCACACATGTTTTAGTTTCACAGGGAACCCAGTTGACTACATTTTATTATTTTCTAGCTAGTTAATAATGATCACAGAAAAGTTTGAAGGCTTTCACTGCTGAAAGGCCAACCATACTCTACCATTATAAATGAGATTTAATTTAAAACAGATCACAATTCCTTCTGTCTTGAACAAATTCAGTGTGTGACAGGGCTACTTATGATAATCTCTGAAGAAACCATAAGTGTTCATGGTACTTTACACAACTATAAAGCAAAGAGACAAAGTTTTTAAGTAAGATGATATGATCAGGAAAGAAAAAGAAAAAATACTGTTTTGCTGCCATTTCATACAATATTTTGAGTTTGAAGGGGATGTGGGGCCAAAGCATTCTTATTCAGTGGGATCTGGCTAGGGAACAAACTTCCAGAGGAGAGCAGGTGAATCCAGAATCTAACCATCTTTAGGAAATGCTATAAAACCTCCCTCTTTGAAAAAGCCTTTGCACTATAAGAATGACACACAACATTGACATCCCCTCATACCCAATAAACCTCTAACAACAGAAATCTTAAAAAGTCAAAACCGAAACCCCTACCCCAAGCAGAGTTTTTACTCTGAAAAGACATAAGTGCCAGGGACTCCATGAAATCAATTAGGGACTGTGCAGTTGCTATTGACTTTACATGAAAGGTGCTGAGGTGTGGTGATGGGCAGCAGTATAAAACTAGAAGCTAGAACAGCACATAAATGTTAAAATGGAATTAAATTTTGAAGTGCACAGAATCCACCAACAAACTAGGCTATAAAGAGAGGGAACTTGCCATGCCACACAAACAACCTGAGGGTACAGCTACATTGAAAAAACCCAAAAAACCTGGCAGTGGAGTCTGGGTCAATTGACTCGGGCTTACGCTATGAGGCTAAAAATAGCAATGTAAACTGTGACATTTTGGGGATCACTAAGACCAGGAAGGGGTTCTTTCACCACCTGGCTTGTAACTTTGGGTGCCTTGATGCTGTACTGCTCAGTCTCAGAGTCCTGACACCAGTAGCCAGCCCACATAAAGGTCTCACTCTGGCTTCCCCCAGCCTAGCTACTCCTTGCCAGGTGACCTCAACAGCTTCTGGTCCCAAGTGTCCCCAGATCTGTCTACCCTGAGTTCTTAACTATAAGATACACTTTTGCCATCTGGTTCTTCACCACCACAAGTGTGAAAACAGCGGCTTGAAATCAGTTCACTTTGGCACATGCATGCCACACAGTTTGCACAACAGGGACCTGCTTGTGGTAAAAACAAACAAAAAGTTTATTTAATAGAAAAATCACGGCTTCAAAGATGAAATAGTAAGGAAAGCAATCCTTACATCCACCTTACACAGAAAAGAAAGAAAGATGAAGCTTCAGGCTTTACACTTCCATATTAGCTAAATTCCCTTTTCTAATATGTTATCTATTGCCATTGAACAGTTTTCCAGTGAACCCCTCATCATAGAGGGGACCCAGCGTTTCATGGACCACTTGCCACTTCCCCTCCATTTCTGAATGTCCTCCACTTCCCACCCCTTCCCTTTAAAGGGTTTGCAATTTATTCCCTTTCTCTCAGACTGTGGTGATTCATGATCAGGGAAATTCCCTACTCTCTTAGTTTTCCAAGACTGGGTTTTTCTTTTCCGTTTCACGTTTTTTAAGTGTTTTCCCATCAACTCTAGTGGTCCACCATTGTCTTTTCCTGGCTGGACAATGTTCTCCCCTTGGGGTGTCTGGACTCTGATTGTTACATAAACATTTCCATTTGGGCTGGAGCCCAGGCCCTGAGACCAATCCCCCTTGCTGGTGTTCAGATCTTGGGCTCCAGCCTGAGCGGGAATGTCTACACTGCTATTTTTAGTCCCATAGCACGAGCCCTGTGACCCCAAGTCAGTTGACCTGGTCTCTGAGACTTCTTGCCGCGGGTTTCTTTTTACAGTATAGAAATACCCTGACTCACTTGGGGCCTATGAGCCCCATCAGTGCAACTGCCGTGTTTTCTACAATCTGTGACATTCCAGAATGTAAGAAACCCAGAATCGCACAGCCTTCACTCAATATCACTGAAAATCAGGCTGTTTATTTAGGTGCCTGAATACGGATTTAGAAAGCTAACCTCTAAGCACCCATTTTTTGGAAATGTTAGCCAATGAGATTGACCTTTTAAATTATTTCTTAAACTGTCACTGCCTATTTGTCTGCCTTCCAACTGAACCTTCACTCTGGGATCAGGAAAACTTCTCCTCTCATCCATAGAATATAGCAGCATTACACAGCTGGGTCGCTACAAGGTTTTTGTAACTTCCTCTGAAGCATTCAGCTTACATGAATAATTGATCAGTTCTCTAAGGCAATTCCTAAAATTTCTCGCTTCTAAGAAGACAGATATGTTTTACATTTTCAGTTTCAGTGTTCTCCATCTCAACCCTCACACCTGCTAACCTCCCAAGTGAATCATGAGTACAGTTTCATGCGTGCAGATCACTTCTGAACTATAGGTTTAGTGATCTGCTCCCTCGAAAGAGTGGGACTCTGGTGTGGTGTGCTTTTCAGAAATCTGCTTCAGACACATCCACAGAGCAAATAACTGGGCAACTCTGTGCTGAATCATAACCAATATATATATATATATTACACTTTGCTCACTTCACTTTTCAGCTGTGAGCACTTTACAACTGCTTCCTAGGTGTAGCCTTGAGCCCTTTGTGAAAATCTGAATAACTAAGTTTCCTCCTGGCCTCTCAGAGATGTCACTTCCACCAATCAACCCTTGCACTGAAAAAACTTCCTTTAAAATAGTTGTCTCTCTGATACTTGGACCTTCCCTGAGACTCTTCCCCATGAGTCCAAAGAATGTAAGAACAGAGCACAGGAAACATCTGCGCTCTGTCCATTTGGATTTTGTCACCAATGCACAGATGAGGAGTTTAGGTAGTGTGAGAACTAGTATCAAAGCATTTAAGACCAATAAGCACCTTGCTAATATTAGTTTGCATTAGCCTGTTCTATGCAAGGCAATTAAAAGCAAGGAATTGTTGAAGCTATTGAGTGGAAACCTCTCCATCTTGAGCTACATATCTGATTTAGCTGCCTGCATGATGTACTTTATGTTGGCAGTGTTGAAGGCTGGTAGTGCTAGACATTAGTGTTATGTTTGCTTAAGATAACTCTCCTGGTGTATCTGTATTGATGCACACTGCACAACAAGCATGCTATGTTTTACTAATGTTATCCAAGTGCTGATAGCCTAATGTTAAGTACAGTATCCTTGTTCGTTGTGTTTACATGAGATAGTACTGTCTGTATAATATAAACATGACACATTGTGATACAATTTTAATATTAATACAGGCAGATAGTAAAACCTGTATATCAGTGCTTTCTGCATGATGCTCCCATTTTAGCTAGATCTCACTTGAATCACTGAATGAGTTGTATTAGCACACAATGCATGTCAATTATCCAAAGTCACCAAAGTTTTACATACAGTACCAGTGTATCTAGGCACTGTGCAAAACAGAGGAAGATTTGCTTTCGCCCCAAGGAGCATAGGGCAAGCTTTTTAAAGGTATATTTAGGCACCTAACTCCCCTGTCAATGATTAAAAAACAAAACAAAAATGATTGTCTTAAATTCAGCTCTAATTTCACTCTTATTCAACCATTCACGAAGCTATTTTATATGCTTAAAATTAACTTTATTTTGGAAAAGAGGCATTCCTCTTATTCCCCTCCCCCAAGAAAAAATAAAATGTTCACAAGATTAAAGATCTTTTTAAATCTAAAATGTTAAAGCCATCCTCCTTTGGGTCTAAACATGCAACATGTAATTTGTATCTCTAATCAACATATCTAATTTTGCTAGTGCACCCTGACTGGGATGTCTGAGTGCTAATGAGTATCCCTGAATGCTAATGACTGTGAGACTAGATGCCCTCTGAACAGCACATGGATTGTCTCAAATTTATTTACATGTCAGATCCCCGGCACCATTCAGATTCACCTCAGTTTGACCTTGACATTTCGTAACCCAGAGGGAACAGTTGTGTGACAAAAGAAAAGCACAAACTAAATAGATCAAGAAAAAGACAGGCAAGGAATACATCCACTCTAGACAGATTTAAAATAATATATTGAACGGAGCATTTTCACAGTAGAATTTGCACACTGTTCAGTGTACTGTACAGGAGTTTAAGTAGCAATTCCCAGAGAGACAAGCAACCTAATCTTATAAAGATACACAATGCAGGTAGACAGGAAAAACATTCAAATAGGATTTCTTGACTCCTCAAAGTACTCAAGTAACTGATTAATGTTTATGGAATATACAATTCATATGTCAACAAAACATAACCCACCCTAGTATATTGATGTATTTATTCATTGTTAGCTGTGCATTATAACTTTACAGACCAATAAAAAAAAGTGTCCTGCCTACAGTTTTTACAGTGCTTGGCTTCCATAATAGTGATGAGTAGAGTTGCTTGGAAAATGGATTTTCTGTCTGAGGAAAATTTTTGAGATTTTGTTGTGGGTTTTTTTAAACAGCACAAAAAGGCAAAATTTCAATTTTTTTCACAAAATGAAAATTACAAAAAAATTGTTTCTGGTAAATTAAAACATTTCCTTTCCATTTTTACCCCTTATTTTTTATTTTCTGAATATGAAATGAATTTCAGAATGACATCATCTTGAAATGAAAAATCAAATAAGTTTATTCCAAAAATATCAAAAGGAACCATTGACATTTTCAATTTTGTTTTTTCCAATTTTTTTCAAAATGAACTTTTGTCCAAAGTGATACGATTTTGAAAAAAATAATAGGTTAGTTGAAATGGCATTTTCAAACAGAAAACTGTTTTGACAAAATAAATTTGGATCTTGTACTATGTTCTATGGAAAAAGCTCAAGCCAAGATTTTTAAAAAGTGGCTAATGATTTAGGATCCCCCGGTTTGTGGGTGCCCAGTAAAGCTAGTTGCAAAATAGAAGAATTTTCAGTGAAAAATGTAAAACAAAAAAGTTTACATTTTTCTTTTTCTTTTTTTGTTTTTTGTGGGGTGGAGGTGGAGGACAGTAAAAATGTTGTTTCCTGAAAACCAAAAATACTATTTATTTTGGTCAAAAATTTGGAAAAGTTTGAATAAAAAATGTGCTGCAGAATAGTTTGAGTAAAAAGCCATTTTTTGTCAAAAAGGAAAGTTGGCCTGGTTGTCATTTTTTTATCCAGTTCCCAGCCTGAGACACTTTGAAGGCACCTTATTTTTTTCTTAGATTCATATCATAGAGTTTAAGACATATGGGGCCATTAGTTTAAATTTCACTCAGTTCCCCCTGTAGTGAGCCCAATAACTTGTGTTTGACGGAAGCATGTCTTTCAGAAGGGGAACTGGTCTTGATCTGAAGACATCAAGAAATGGAGACTCCACTACTTCCCTGGGTAGTTTGATTTAGTGATTAATCACCTTCACCCTCACTTCAGCTTCCACCCGTTAGCTCTTCTTATGACTTTTTCTACTAGATTAAAGAGGCCTTTAGTACCTGGTGTTTTCTCCCCATGAACGTACTTATATATTGTAATCACATCATTTTTCAGTCTTCTTTTTATAAATTAACCAGATTGAGATCTTCAAGTCTCCCACTGTAAGGCATTTTCTCCTGCCCTCCAATCATTGTTGTTGCTCTTTTCTGCACTCTCTCTAATTTATCAACATCCTTTTTGAAATGTGGACACCAGAACTACAGGCTGCATTCCAGTTTCAGTCTCACAATGCAATAAACAAAGGTAAAAATCATTTCCCTGTTCCTCCTCACTACTCCCCTGCTTATACATACAAGAATCATATTAGCCCTTTTTCCCACAGCATCACACCTGGAGCCCATGCTGAGTTGCTTGTCTACTATGACCCTTAAATCCTTTTCAGAGTCATCGCTTCCCAGATACAGTCCCCCGTTCTGTAGCAATAGCCTGCATTCATGCTCCTAGAGGTATAACTTTGCATTTGGTTATATTAACACACACTTTGGTTGAATGAGCCCAGCCCTTTAAGCCATTCAGATCACTCTGTATGACTGTCCTCACCTCATCATTATTTACCATTCCACCAAATCTTTGTTTGAACCACCAATTTTATCAGCTGTGATTTTATATTTACTCCCAGACATTAAAAAAAATGTTGAATAGCACTGGGTCTACCAGTCCCTGCAGGACCCCATTAGAAACACCCGAATTTAGTGACGATTCCCCACTGACAGCTGCTTTGTGAGATTGGTCAGTTAGCCAGTTCTTAATCCATGTAACATGTACTTTACTGATAATTGGTAATTATTATTATGATAATTTCCTGTTCAGAAAGTGGTGCAGTACTAAGTCAAATGCCCCACAAGAGTAGCTGGTACGCTCTTTGGGGCAGGGAATGTCTTTTTGTTCTGTTTAGGGTCTTGATCCATGACTAGGGCTCCTAGGCACTACACTAATATAAATAATAATAAGTACATTACATCTAAAGTTACCTTTATCAACCAAACTTGTCATCTTAAAGAACAAAGTCAAGTTTGTCTGACAAGAACTATATTACATGGTGACTGACATTAATTATATTTCTATTCTTTATTAATTCAATTGCATATCAGCTTTTGGAATTTTGCTGGGGACTGATGTCAGGCTAATTGGCCTATAGTTACCTGTGTCATCCCACTCGCTCTTTTTGAACACTGTCACTCTTCCAGTCTTCAGGAATGTCCATGATATTCCCAGATACATTAAATATTAACATCACTGAGCCAGAGATCTCAGTCAGATCTTTTAAGACTCTTGGGTACAAGTTATCTGGGCCTATCATAAACATTTTTATCCCCAATAAGTATTTTTAACATCCTACTTAGTTATTAATGGATGGGAAAGTACTTTATCATCTTCTTATGATACAAATACATCATCCTGCTTCTTTCCAAAATACAGAACCGAAATATTTACTGAACACTTCTGTCTTTTCTGAATCATTAATAGTTTTACCATCTATATCTAGTAATGGGCCTATACCATTGATAGAATTTCTTTTGTTCCTAATATACTTAATACCTTCTCATTTTCTTTAGCCCTGCCAGCCCTGGATTTTATTTATTTATTTATTGCTGGTGTCTTAAGCTTCCCTGATCAATTGTCTATACTTTATAATTCTAATTTAAATTGACTCTATTTGCTGAAAGTACCACTTAGTAACTCATACTTATTGCATTCCCCTACATAAATACAATCAATTTTATAATATATCTGGGGACCCCCAAAACCCTTGTAAAAATCAGGATTTTGGCAGGGTGAAGGTAAGCTCTGCAGGAGTGGAGCAGCAACAGATCTTAGCTTCAGTCTGGCAAGACTTAGTCTGAGGCCTGAAGCTGAGTTACTGGATGGCCTGGAGCTTCATTATTATTTGCATTATGACAGCTTCTAGAAGGCCCAGACAGGAATCAGGGCCCCATTGTGCTAGACCAGGGGTAGGCAACCTATGGCATGCATGCCAAAGGCGGCACAGGAGCTGATTTTCAGTGGCACTCACACTGCCCGGGTCCTGGCCACCAGTCCAGGGGGCTCTGCATTTTAATTTAATTTTAAATGAAGTTTCTTAAACATTTTAAAAACCTTTACTTTACATACAACAACAGTTTAGTTATATATTATAGACTTATAGAAAGAGACCTTCTAAAAATGTTAAAATGTATTACTGGCACGCAAAACCTTAAATTGGAGTGAATTAATGAAGACTCGGCACACCACTTCTGAAAGGTTGCTGACCCCTGTGCTAGACACTGCATGCGCATAGATGCACAGTCCCTACACTAAAGATAGAAGTCAATATAAATTAGAGGTTAGGGCCTGTAGAGACTTGATGAGGAGAATTGGCTTAAATATTTGATGAGACAACAGAGGTAAATAAATTTGGAAGACAAAATAGTGGTGAAACAAATATAGTTGGTAAAGTAAGCAGTAGTCACAGCACATACACAGCATATGCCTAGCTTCAGTCAGTGCAGCCTCAGAGGACAGAACCAACCTTTATGTAACTGGTATTTGTGCTTAATGGGTGATAAGCATTTGAGTTATTGGAAAACATGTAAACAGTTTAAGAGAGTATGGGAAAATATCATCCAGATTTGTAATATTCCAATGCATATAAAACAGTGGTATTGTTCTACCATCAGTTTTGATGTGACATATTAAGAAAGTAAATTATTTGGAATGTGTGAAGTGTCAGGAAAATCCATATTTCTAAAGTAACTACATTCATCTTTTTCAATTCCTTAAACTTTTTGTTAGCTAAAATCACTAAGAAGCAAGGCATTTGGTTGACCTGAATCACAAAGAAAAGATAATCATGCTAGAATCAATGGCTAAATGGTATATTGTAACAGTCATATTGACATAATCTGTGATCATTTACTATCCTCTCATTACTGGCTAAATAATTTACTCAGGTAAACGCCCATTAGTGTTAATGGGAGTCTCCTGCATAAATCCTATATGTTTATTTTAATAATCTACAGATCCTTGTTATGCATGATATAATAATCACCATCTGCAGTGCAATGTACATGTGTTCATTTCTTTGATATTTAACATATTATGACATTTAAAAACATTAAGCAAAGTGATTAGAGTGTATTGCTAAGTACTCTAATCAAGAAGTGACAACGTTAAGGTTGTACATACAACCCTCAATCCTGCTACCTCTTATGTGGTCATTATATTAGTATTTAGTTACATTATCATTTTCCCTCTATAACAACATTTGATACATATGTAGCATCTTGCAGTACACTCCAGGTATGTCAAAGAGGCCATCAAAGTCACTCGCATGATAAGTAAACAATAATCTCTGTAGTATGTGTATAAGAATCATTTAAGCCTTAAAGAATAATAGTGAAAATGTTGTGACATATACAATCTTTTTAAGATTACAGTAATTCACACACAATAGTTATACACTGACCCAACTACATTAAAAACTATTCCAAGATTCTACATGTATGTCTAAGGTAGCGGGGGTGGGGGAGAGTGTGTTGTACTTACAGCAGGCTGGAAAATTTTAACATTTTGTCCTCTCCCCCACTTCCCTTTGAAAATTTTCAGATTTGAAACTGATCTGCTGGCTCTAATTGGCAGCAATTCAGCAAGGTACGTAAACACATGCTTAACTTGAAGCATGTGAGTAGTCCTGCTGAAGTCACTGAAAAAGTGAAAAATCCCAGAATTTAGACTAAGGTAGGTTTAGTTCCTTATGCATTTGTTTTATTATTTCTAATATGTTTATTACTGTGATATTTGTTTTCCCAATAAAGTATTTTTATTTGTTTCTTACTCCCAAATATGTGCACAAGCACTTTACATGCTATCAGATTAACTAAGATCCCTGGCCCATGGAGCTCACTAGCTTTTAAATGTGATGCAGCAAGAGGAACCAATGGTGAGGAAGGGAGAGGGCTGCAGCTATAAGATTACATGGTTACTCAGTTTGTGGCACACGTGGACCTTAATAGTTTCATTAATTTATTTGGGGAGAGGTCAGAGGAAGAGGTGGTGACTTGGGTTTTTTTGACCACAGCTCAGTTTATTTCATGTTTTTACTGGCCCTTGCACTTTTTCGTGACATCTTCATCTTGTCCTGCTTAAAGAAGCAAACCAGACTAGATCCAAAGAAACTAGTGCAAGCGTTTCAAAGAGACTGGCATATAGTGAAAAGAGTGTCCTGTTACAAGACAGGCTGGGGATTAGGGGGGGTGGGAAATCTATGTCAGAGCTGTGTGGAAATCAAGCTAAGTCAAACCCCAATTTAGGAAAGCATCTCTATCCAGGACAGCACTTTAGCATGTGTTCAAAGCCATGTCTACACGATGGGGTAATGCACTCAATGGGGATGATTTCTACAGTGCGCACTAACATGTTGCGCATTAGTTGGTCCATGTGCATCTTGCTGGTGCGCACTAAAGGTTTCACAGTAGCCTTCAAACAGCACTACATTAAAGTGCATCAGCAGGGTCTATGTGGACCAATGAATGCACAACATTTTCATACCCTTTAGAAGTTACACCCCCCACCCCACCCCAAACGTGAATTACCCCACTGTGTAGACAAATCCTTTGTCCTTTTCAATGCTTTCCTGAATTTGGGGCTTAGAGAGCAGCAGAAAGACTAAACAGAGTATTCAAGGTGCATTTAGGAAAGGGTTCACAATATCAGAGTAAGATGTAAAAATATCTACAAAAATACTATTTTTCTGGATTTCTTATGTCTCTACAAAACTGAATATTACAAAAACTAAATATGTAGGATAGAAAGACATTTCTTCCCTTTTTCTTAACAGTATTCTTCAAATTCAGACAACCCAGGGAAAGTAAAAAAAAAAGCTATACACTCTGGGTATCTGCCATGATAAGCATTTCAAACTTTGCTACTGTAACGGGTAACCAATAAACACCAGAACCTCTTCCTGATGTTTTACAGTCCTTGGGAAGATTCCCCTAGTTTTCGTGAACACGTTTGAGACAAAGTTTCACCTTGTGAATCTGGAAAAATGAGAAGTTTATCCTTTTATTATTAATACTATTGTTCAATGTATAAGTCTAGCAGACACTGTTCATGTGTCTCATAATAGCTCTGCTTAGTGCATTTCAATCCTTAGTACATTTCACACCCCTTTTCTCAGAGAATGGCAATCATATCAATTTATTTGATGGCTTTGTGAGAGATATATAGGTGTTGCCTACAGTCAAATCCCACTTAATTTTCACTTATGATTTAGGCCAGAATTAAGACCTCATATCAGCAAAGTATTTAAGCATGTCCTTAAGGGCTTTCCTGAAAAGGAATGGCCTGCTGAACTGGGACCTAGCCTCTGATGCACTGATCTACTCTGCCACCAAGTGCCATTGCTAAATATTCTAATCCAATAATTTTATACTTCCTATCTTAATCATAATATGGCTGAGCATTGTGGAAGAGTTGCCATGTTTCACCCCAGATATGACTGCATTCCAGTGATACCATATGGGAAACGATTCCCTTGGCCACTAGTTTCTAAGTCACTTTGAGATCTTTTGGCATGAAAGATGCTATATAAATGTAAAATGATACGATTTACATACATTCAGAACAAGTACAATAAAAATTTCTCCAAATGATTCATTCTTCAGGGTATTTGGCTTGAATTTTGTACATTAAGAAGTTAGAGAAATGTTGTTGTTATAACATATTGTAAAATTTGTGTTTATAAATGCTTAATTTTACATGATTTTTGCCTCCCTGTGAAAGTGCTATATTTCCCCAGCCCCACCCACCACCCACCCCCAAAGTGAATGTCTCTTTCACGTTATTTCAACGTAGTAGGAAACGTAGGGTAGTGGTGGTTGGTGACTCTCTTCTGAGGTGGACGGAGGCACCCATCTGTCATCCTGACATGGCATCCCGGGAGGTATGCTGCTTACCAGGGGCCCATATCCGAGATGTTACAGAGGAATTGTCAAGGATCATCCAGCTCTCTGACTACTACCCCATGCTACTCATCCATACGGGCACTAATGATACTGCAAGGTATGACCCTCAGCAGATCAGAAGTGACAACAGGGCTCTGGGAGTAAGGGTGAAGAAGTTGGGGGTGGAGGTGTGCTCTCTTCGATCCTTCTGGTCAAGGGTAGGGGCCCAAGCAGAGACAGATGCACCCTGGAGGTGAATGCCTGGCTGCAAGGATGGTGTCTCCAGGAGGGCTTCGGCTTCCTTGACCATGGGATGCTGTTCCAGGAAGAAGGATGGCTAAGCAGAGATGGGGTCCACCTATCGAGGAAGGGAAAGAGCATATTTGGATACAGACTGGCTAACCTCGTAAGGAAGGCTTTAAAGTAGGTTCAAAGGGGGCAGGTGACCAAAGCCCACAGGTAAGACAAAAACATGGAGACCTGGGAGAAGGTTCGGAATTTGGGGAGAGCATGGGCTGTTATAGCAGGGATAAAGGAGAGACAAGACAGAACTGTGGGGTGGAATCAAATCAGTATCTTAGATGTCTGTATACTAATGTGAGAAGTATAGTGGGATAATACGCATGACTGGAATATTGGTATAAAAGGGTATAGCTTGCTCAGGAAGGACAGGCAGAGAAAAAAGGGATGAGGTGTTGCCTTATATATTAAAAACGTATACACTTGGACTGAGGTTGAGATGAAAATAGGAGACGGACTTGTTGAAAGTCTCTGGGTAAGGATAAAAGGGGTAAAACACAAGGGTGATGTCATGGTAGGGGGCTACGACTGACCACCTAACCAGAAAGAAGAGGTGGATGAGGCTTCTTTTAAACAACTAACAAAATCATCCAAAGCACAGGACTTGGTGGTGATGGGGGATTTCAACTACTCAGACGTCTGTTGGGAAAATAATGCAGCAGGGCACAGATTATCCAACAAGTTCTTGGAATGTATTGGAGACAATTTTTTATTTCAGAAGGTGAAGAAAGCTAATAGGGGAGATGCTGTTCTAGATTTGATTTTGATAAATAGGGAAGAACTGGTTGAGAATTTGAAAGTGGAAGGCAACTTGGATGAAAGTGATCATGAAATGGTAGAGTTCATGATTCTAAGGAATGGTAGGAGGGAGAACAGTACAATAAAGACAATAGATTTCAAGAAGGCAGACTTTAGCAAACTCAGGGAGTTGGTAGGTAAGTTCCCATGGGAAGCAAGTCTAAGGGGAAAAACAATTGAAGACAGTTGGCATTTTTTCAACGAGACATTATTAAGGGAACAATAGCAAACTATCCCACTGCATAGGAAAGATAGGAAGTATGGCAAGAGACCACCCTGGCTTAACCAGGAGATCTTCAATGATCTAAAAATAAAAAAAAAGAGTCCTACAAAAAGTGGAAACTAGGTCAATACCAAGGATGAATATAAACAAATAACACAAGTATGTAGGGACAAAATTCGAAAGGCCAAGGCACAGAACGAGATCAAACTACCTAGAGACATAAAAGGTAACAATAAAACATTCTACAAATACATTAGAAGCAAGAGGAAGACCAAGGACAGGGTAGGCCCATTACTCAATGAGGGGGAGAAAAAAGAATAATAGAAAATGTGGAAATAGCAGAGATGCTTAATGACTTCTTTGTTTCGGTTTTCACCAAGAAGGTTGGTGGCAACTGGACGTCTAAACATAGTAAATGTCAGTGAAAATGAAATAGGATCAGAGGCTAAAATAGGAAAAGAACAAGTTAAAAATTACTTAGACAAGTTAGATGTCTTCAAGTCAGCAGGGCCTGATGAAATGCATCCTAGAATACTAAGGAGCTATCTGATTGAGGAGATATCTGAGCCATTAGCGATTATCTTTGAAAAGTCATGGAAGATTGGAGAGATTCCAGAAGACTGGAAAAGGGCAAATATAGTGCCAATCTATAAAAAGGGAAATAGGGACAGCCTGGGGAATTACAGACCAGTGAGATTAATTTCTGTACCCAGAAAGATAATGGAGCAAATAATTAAGCAATCAATTTGCAAACATCTAGAAGATAATAAGGTGATAAGGAACAGTCAACATGGATTTGTCAAGAACAAATTGTCAAAACAACCTGATAGCTTTCTTTAACAGGGTAACAAGCCTTATGGATGGGGGGGAAGTGGTAGATGTGGTATATCTTGACTTTAGTAAAGCTTTTGATACTGTCTCGTATGACCTTCTCATAAACAAACTAGGGAAATCCAACCTACATGGAGCTACTATAAGGTGGGTGCAAAATTGGTTGGAAAACCATTCCCAGAGAGTAGTTATCAGTGATTCACAGGTCCCGCAGGGATCAGTTATGGGACTGTTTCTGTTCAATATCTTCATCAATGATTTAGATAATGGTATAAAGAGTACACTTATAAGGTTTGCAGACGATACCAAGTTGGGAGGGGTTGCAAGTGCTTTGGAGGATAGGATTAAAATTCAAAATGATTGGCACAAATTGGAGAAATGGTCTGAAGTAAATAGGATGAAATTCAATAAGGACAAATGCAAAGTACTCAATTTAGGAAGGAACAATCAGTTGCACACATACAAAATGGGAAATGACCGCGTAGAAAGGAGTACTGCAGAAAGGGATCTGGGGGTCATAGTGAACCATAAGCTAAATATGAGTCAACAGAGTAACACTGTTGCAAAAAAAGCAAACACCATTCTGGGATGTATTAGCAGGAGTGTTGTAAGTAAGACACAAGAAGTAATATTTCCACTCTACTCCGCACTGATTAGGCCTCAACTGGAGTACTGTGTCCAGTTCTGGGTGCCACATTTCAGGAAAGATGTGGAAAAATTGGAGAAAGTCCAGAGAAGAGCAACAAAAATGATTAAAGGTCTAGAAAACATGACCTGTGAGGGAAAATTGAAAAAATTGGGTTTGTTTAGTCTGGAAAAGAGAAGACTGAGAGGGGACATGATAACCGTTTTCAAATACATAAAAGGTTGTACAAGGAGGAGGGAGAAAAATTGTTCTTGTTAACCTCTGAGGAGAGGACAAGAAGCAATGGGCTTAAATTGCAGCAAGGAAGGTTTAGGTTGGACATTAGGAAAAACTTCCTAACTGTCAAGATGGTTAAGCACTGGACTAAATTGCCTAGGGAGGTTGTGGAATCTCCATCATTGGAGATTTTCAAGATCAGGTTAGACAAACACCTGTCAGGAATGGTCTAGATAATACTTAGACCTGCCATGAGTGCAGGAGACTGAACTAAATGACCTCTCGAGGTCTCTTCCAGTCCTATGATTCTATGATTAATCACATGTCCTAGTTTATAGCATAAACATTACTTAAAAATGAAAACAGTGCTCCTACTATGAAAGAAATGAAGGCGGTCTAATCATGCTCTTGTATGTCAAGAAACATGTATGCAAATCAATAGGAAAACCTGTCAATGAAAACTTTTATTGTCAAATATTTTTTTTTTCTTGCTGTATGCCACAGGAGTGTTTTTTCCTACTGGCTCTCTCATCTATCAACAAGGCCGATCATTAATTCTATAGCCAGCAGGTAAAGAAAATTAGTGTGTCTCATCTCAGGGCTGGTCCACACTAGGGGCGGGGATCGAAATAAGATACGCGACTTCAGCTACGAGAATAGCGTAGCTGAAGTCGAACTATCCTATTTCGACTTACCTCCCGTCCTCACGGCGCAGGATCGACGTCCGCGGCTCCCCCTTCGACTCCGCTAACTCCGCTCGCCCTGCTGGAGTTACGGAGTCGATGTAAGCGCGTTCGGGGATCGATGTATCGCGTCCAGACGAGACACGATACATCGATCCCCGCTACATCGATTTCTACCCACCGATCCGGGCGGGTAGTGTAGACGTAGCCTCAGATATTATAGATCTTCTCATCCCTTCCTGATCATTGATCTCTGTATTGCAAAATAATAGAGCTTTCCCTTCCTCCTAGAAATTAACAAATCAGAAGCACCTGACTATTATTCCCAACTCTAACAAAAGCTATCAGTTACAAACACTATTTCCATTGGGGTATTTTTGTTCCAAAGTTCATGTCCATATAAAAGTAGTATAAAGGAAAATATAACTATAGGTATAATGTATAATGACAACAATTAAAGTTATTTATACATTTAGGTTTAAGACTTTAACATACTTCCTTTAATGTATTTAGTTACTATTCTATGGACTAAAACAGATTGCTTAAAATAGCAACTCAGGATCACAAAGAAAGACCAATCCCCACTTGTCCTTAACATGAAAGGACCATGAAAAAATTATATCTAGGTAGTGTCTATTTAAAATTAGAGTCAGTACCTGAATCTTCATGATGAAGGCCAGGACTACAGTTCAGAAACTCCATCTCCCAAAGGATTAAACACTGAACAACTATTAACCTGTGGAGGTTACCCTGAACTGACCATACCAGCTCCCAGAATTTGACATAAGGACATGCAGTGTCAGGTAGCCATTCAAGCTGCAGGATCTGGGATCATATTGGAGTAGTAGTGACAAGAGAGGACAATAAACTGGGAGCAGAAAAGAGAGAATAGGGATGGGGGGAAAAAAGAGGGAGAAAGAAGTTAACCTCCAGTAAATAATTCTCTGAGGGGATTGCCTAGCCAGCACAGTGCATTCATGAATCAAAACCATCTATCATGTGGTCACTTTGCAGATTTTTATAAAGCTGAGGTATTGCATCTTTTGACTTCCAGTTTATTTAAGCCTGTATGCTTGCCTGGATGTAAGCCTGACATTGATTTCTCAGCTGTCTGCATGATATGGAAAACCACTTCAGCTGCAATACTGCAAAATTAATCTTTGTCATGTGATATTTTAAAAAAAATCTCAGGCAAGAGTCTTTGAGTGCTTTAAACTATAAAATCCACCAGTGGTTAGTTTTGCAAAGAAAAAAAAAACATGTCACATAACTGAACACATTCTGTAGTTATTCCCAGAAGCTAGAAAAAATAGCTAGAGGCAAAAAATCTGACAATAGTTATATTGCCTAGAAACTGACAGCATACATAAATCCACTACATTAAGCCTCTGTTCATTGATTCCCTTTCCAAAGCTCATTGCCACAATATCCCAGAAGTAACTTTTGCCAGACATTTCTTTGGGTTTTAGAAATTTCAAGTAAATGTTGATTCTTCAGACTGCAATAATTAAAGTTAGTGTATGCTTGTTCCTCCCTCTTTTTGCAACACCAACTGCCAAGATTTTTTACTGCAATTTTCCTACCTGGTGAATTGTCAGCCATATGTGAAATAGAAAGCAGATGTGGGCTTAAATAAGGGTAATTCTGCCTTCATTCAAATTGTTATAGATACAATATGGGCCCCCAGTGATGGCAAGACAACAATTCAGTCTTGAATTTCTGTTGATGTCAGATCACAAGAGCACAGTCCAGCAGGAATTCTTGGTTGAACTAGTTTTAATATTTCATTGAGAGATTTTGCATTAGTGTTTGTGTAAGAAAAAATTAAGATTTGTAGTACTGTAAAAAAAGAGCTTATAGGCATCTGAAGAGAAAAAGGCTTATGGCACATTGTAAGAGGCCATCTGATCGAAGGAATTTTTAAAATGCAGGAGTCTTCAGGCAACACAGTGTTAGAGTAATTAATGTTTGATGCACAGTATATAATATTACATTATGGAAACGCCATAGGTAAGCTTACCAGATTCTTTCAACCACTTTTGAAAGCCCAGGATCTAACATCACCAGTGCAGAAGATACTAAATACTAAGGAGTTTGAGTACTATGGTGGCAATGATCTGTTGGCTCAGAATCTTATGGTATCACTGGGATTATACCAAGTGGTTTTAATTTCTGCTCCTACAGATAAGCACTCTTTGGATCATAACTTTAGAAGAGAGCTAGAGACAGAGGGTGAAATCCTGGCTCCATTGACTTTAAGTAGAATTTTGCCATGGACTTCTGCAAGACCGAGGATTTGATGTCAGGCTAATATGGTTCTTGTGGCCTGCCCTTGAAGGCTGATGGAGCCAGAGGGATTCCAGGTTTGTTTTACTGAGACAATGGACCATTCCTATTGATAGCTGGCTGGTACCTAGATGTCCCAGCATTTTCCATAGGTCACCATAGTTTAGAGATAGCCTTCAATGGCTAAGAGATAAAATTGGAAAACAACAAAGTCTGGCACTGTCCCTTCTGTCCAGGTACTAGATCCAACCTGCACTGTCAGTGCTCACCCACAGGTTTGGTGGGGTGTACTGGCTGTTGGCCACCAAGGATGGTCTAGTGGGTCGGGTGCTAGTTTAGGATGTAAGGTCCCTTGGTTCAATTCTATGTTCAACCACAGACTTTCTGGGTGACCTTGGGCAAGTCACTTAGTCTCTCAGTACTTTACTTTTCCCATGACGTTATCTAATAAAATATGACCATATAGATCATTGTTGCTACCACTGTTATATAATTGCAACAAAACTTGTACAAAGGTTGTCAAGTAAGGTATCTATGGAAAGGTTATGATTTGGTGAACATAATTATGCTATTTGTATGCAAATATCATTTTTGTATTTGAAGTTATGAGCATTGGCTTTATACCTGTATTTCAAATATGTTTGTTCCTGTGGTAACGCCCACAAGGTATTTAGCCTGAACATCTTGAAGGGACTATTCAAATTAAGTGGCCCATCAAAAGAACACTTAACTCACAATGGAAGATGCCCATCTACACTGAATGGACTTTCCTGTGAACGTTCCATCTGAAGTATAGGTAATGGCCTCTGCTGTGACTAAGCGAAATCATGCATGGACATGTGACTTGCCCATGTGACTCCAAACTCCATCTTTTACCTGTAATTTTCCACTAGGCGTGCTGAGGGCTTTGTTTGAAACAATGGATTTCCCTCCACAGGGCAGAAGCTATAAAAGGTGCTGGAAACATCTCCATTTTGCCTATTTCCTGCTCAGGCCTCTGAACTATGGCCTTATACTAATGGGAGCATTCTAACCAAGGGACTGAGGTCCTTTCAATGATTTGGAAGCAGCCAGAGACTTGATTTAATCCAGCAGTTTATTCCATCACTGCTATACGCCTGAACCAAGAACTTTGCAATTACTGTATGTATTTGATTCCTTTAACCAATTTTAACTCTCACCTTTCTTTCTTTCTTTTTATAAATAAACCTTTTGATTTTAGATACTAAAGGATTGGCATCGGCGTGATTATTGGGTAAGATATAAGCTGTATATTGACCTGGGTGTGGCTGGTCCTTTGGGATCAGAAGAACCTTTTATTTGATTAAATTGGTTTTAAAGAACCACTCATTTTTAAGTCTAGTGTTTTTGGTGTTGATACAAGGACAGGAATGCCTAATGAAACTGCTTTTCTGACTTCTTGTTAGCCAGTGTGGTGAAACAGAAGTTTATTTTTGTTGCTGGTTTGGTATATCTTATAGGAGAATAACCACCAGTTTTAGAGTGTGTCTGCCCTATTTCTCAGCAGTTTGTCCTGAAATTGGTATTCTCAGTTGTTACCCACAGAGGCACGGTGACACCCCCACCCCCATCTGTAAATTAGGGATAATACTTCCCTACCAAGAGGTGTTGTGAGGGCAAACACATTAAAAATTATGAAGTACTTTGGAGATCTACTGATGAACAGTATGATATAAGAGAGAGGTATTATTATTATTACCACCTACAGGTGTCTGGCAACTTTTTATCCACTGAGTAAAGGTTACTCAGACAAACATATCATCATTTGATTAAAAGTTTGGAGAAAAAAATCTATTACTTAAATTACATATTTACTTATATTTATTATGATCATCTGTGTTCCTGCCCTTTGTGTGTCCTTCCATATTTCCTTTATTATTCATCAATATTGTTCAATATTACTTAATTGCTTCAAGGAAAACACTTTTTCAAATTAGAGACTTTCACCCTGGCGTTAAAATTTGTAGCATTCCAAGACACCAATTTTATGTATTGGATTTGTATGTAATTAAGTACTGTGCAATATCCTTTGGGATGACAAGATAAATATGTATAAATTATTTTGATATAAATTGCAGTCCACTTGCAATGATGCTAAAAGGTCTGTGCATTGCCCATTATGCAGTTTTGTGAAAGCTGTTTGACTATAAGGCCAGACAGGAAAAATTTGTCATGCAAGATAGGTACTGCAGTTATGGTACAATAACTAGATATGTCTAAGACAACTAGAAAGTGTTATGTAAATAATAATATACCAGGAGGTGAATTGGAGGATCGCAGCAGCAGCGACGGTGGCGTGTGGGAGGGAGCAGTAAGCTCACCCAGGTGAATCACCAAAGTAAGGCACTACTCACATGTTCAAATATGATCTTGCATGCTCTCTGGGATCCTTGCAATTGGCTCCTCACTGAGATCTGAGTATGCCCACAGGGTCTGCTGGACACTTGGGCTTGGTTTCCCCCTCAGATGTTCTGTGCGCTTTGCTAGACTACTTGGGCTGGCTCCTTCTTGATTTGGGAGAGGAAAGGGTGAGAGTGGGAGTATCTTTCCCAAATACAGCCCTCATGCCTGGTGCCAAAATGAGATGACACTATTATATTTTATTATAGGATGTGCAGGTAGCAATGCACCAGAGAAGAGCCCATGATGACGTTAATAGTTCTGCAATCAATGCATGCTTTGGATGGCATGCAGCAAATGATACACAAGGCCACTGTGACCCTAAGACCATCTCAATGCCAATTAGCAAAGAAGTCCACTGTTCTGTAACAGCAACTCCTATTAGGCCTGAAAAACTCATTACACCCAACATGCTGCTTTCATAGTATTTATTCAAAAAGCATCTTGTAAGGTGTCAAGTGAAAGCTGGTGACACACTGTTTATTAATGTCACTGTGAAGTGTATGTATTGACACTACATAAGGAGTTGTGTCTATATACACACTGAAATTATGTTTTAAAGTCTGTAAATTTTTGAGAACGGCGAACCGCAGCCACTGGGAGCTGCAGGTGGCCGTGCAAATGTAAACAAACAGTCTGGCGGCCTGCCAGCGGATTACCCTGACGGGCCCTACCACTGGTCTAGTGGATGTTCACAGTGATGGGTGGGGAACCAAGTTAAATGGACTCCAGCGAGTGTTACTGTGGAGTGAGGGGGGAGTGTTTCACTTGTTACTTTAATATATTGTTGCTGTATTCACAGGTCCATGCTGTGTTCCCTTTCCCCCCAGTAAAGTTTTCCTTGTTTCATACACAGACTCCATGTGGGGAAGTATTACCTGTTAAGGGTGTTGTAACACTCCCTCACTCACCCTCAAGTAGGAAGGTCACTGAAGGGCTGGCGGTAGCCCGCCTCCAAGCTTGTCTCAGTTTAACTTGGGCCTGGGCTTGCAGGGCTCAGGCAGCCAGTAAACAACAGTCTTAAGGGGGCTGGGGCCACTCCTCTTCAGAGCGAGAGCCCCTTGCAGAGGAATGAGGGTAAGCCACCCGGGCAGGGGGACGCGGGCCCTCCCTACTCCACCACGTCCCAGCCCAGGGCCCTGGCAGGGGTAGCATCAGCTGCCCCAGGGTCGGCGGGGATCCAGCCACAACACGCCGATGCTGGGACTCTGGGCTTTGCAGCCAGCCCTACGGCGGCTGCCCCTGGGCCACTTCCTGCCTCCCCTGAGGTGGGTACCTCTGACATCCAGTCGTCATCCGGTTCCTCCAGGTAAGTGGCGGCAGGCACTCCGAGCCAGTTGTCGTCCAGGGCGTGGGCCGAGCCAGGCGGGGGATCCGCTCCGTGCTGCTCCGGAACTGGTGGGACGTCCTTCCCCTCTGCAGGCTTCCCCCTGAATGGGCTGCGGGTCTGGTCTTTTATACTGCCGGCCACGCCCCTGTCCTTCCGGCAAGGGGGTCGGGGCGGCCTAGGCTCCGCCCTCCAAGGGGCGTGTAACACTCCCTCACTCACTCTGAAGGAGGGAGGCCTGTCCGCCTCACTACAGGTGTCCACAAATTCTGGGTGCATGCTCAAGTCAGTGATATTTGTTAGTTGTGAGAGTGACTATCTCACTGAGCAAAGTCATCCCCTTGGGCCAGAATGAAACATTGCAGAGAATTTTCTGCTGTGGCACCTGTAGCAGTCTGTTTCTTCAGTGCCCTGCTCCTCAGTCCACATCACCTGTCAGTGTAGTCCCCCCCAGGAGGACAAAAAAGTACAAACAGAAAACCTGAAGTTCAGTGGTTTCTATGCTAGGTCTTTGGCCCCCATCTGGGACTCATCTGTCTTTGCCTCTAAGGGTGTGTATACTCTTTGAACTGGGAATTACACTCCTAGCTCAAAGGAGACATACCCATGCTAGCTCTGATCATGTTAGGATGCAAAAAATAGTGTAGTCTACTTCCTACCTTTTAAGAGACTTGAAAATGTCTATACAGTATGCTACAAAAATACCTGAGATAGAAGGCCTTCTGACTGAGCCTTGAATCATCCCAGTCAGAGACCAGTACAAGTACTAAATGATTTAAGTTAAACAAGACTCTTCTTACAGGTTGTCATGCTGTCTAGAGTGGCTCATGAACATGAGTGCTTACCTCAGGGCAGACACCCCAAATTGATGGCATGTTCTATAATTGGATTTTACCGCCTCAGTAACAAATGCGAACTCCTGAAGCACTATAAGGGCATGGCTACACTTGCAGATGTAGAGCGCTTTGAGTTAAACCAGCCTTCGGAGAGCACAGTAGGGAAAGCGCTGCAGTCTGTCCACACTGACAGCTTCAAGCCCACTGGCATGGCCACATTTGCGGCACTTGCAGCGGCATTGGGAGTGGTGCATTATGGGCAGCTATCCCAGCATGCAAGTGACTGCAACGTGCTTTTCAAATGGGGGGGTGGGGTGGAGTGTGACAGGGAGTGTGTTGTGTATATGTGGGGGGAGAGAGAGTGGGTTTTTGGGGGGCTGAGAGCATGTCAGCATGCTGTCTTGTAAGTTCAGAGAGCAGCAGAGTCACCCTTCTCCCTCCCGCCTCTCTCTCTCTCTCACACAGCATTCCACAGTAATGGTTGCTTTATCTCGGAGCAGATAAGCATGCCGGCTGTTAGAAACGGAGCTTTGAAAGGGCATATCCGCATTCCTGCAGTGATTCCAAAACAATGTCAAGAGTGGCCACTTGATTTAAGGGGATTATGGTACCTTTCCAGAGGCCGATCAGAGCACAGTAATGCAACACCTCGTTCACACTGACGCCCGGGCATTGTAGCCAAGGCGCAGCAAACTTTATTCCACTCGCCGAGGTGGAGTACCAGGAGCACTCTAGCTGAGGAGTCAGAGCGCTCTATGTGCCTTGCCAGTGTGGACGGGTCAGGAGTTAGGGCGCCCGGGGCTGCTTTAATGCGCTCTAACTCGCAAGTGTAGCCAAGCCCTAAGAGTCTTACCATGGAGTCAGAGTCCCCTTGGGCACCCCAGTCTATCTTGCCACCCAGGCAAGCTGAACTTAGTGATAAATGGTCACTTACACCAAAAATCACAAAATAATTAAGTTGCTCCCAGTCCCAAGAGATCAGTCGCTTACCCCAGGTCAATTTGTACCTCATATCTCACAAAGACAATGCTTGTAGCCAATCCTATAGTAAACTCAGGATTTATTAACTAGGAAAAAGGAATTAATTATTACACGGTGAAAACAGGTAACTTATATACACAAATGAGTTTAGTCTATAGTTCCATTAAGTGACAGTTGTAGTAATCTGTCAGCACTGTATGTATTCTAGGGCTAATCCAGAATGACCTTGGGGATCATTGCTCTTATTTCCTAGCACCAGCCCTGTGAGTCCACAGGAAGGAGATGAAAAATTTTCATGTCAGCTATCTTTATTTCCTTCTTCCAGGATTCAAGCTGAGTGGATGAGCTTTCTTGCACAGGGAAAGTTCAAGGGTGTGAGGAGGCCATTAACCCAGTCTTTGTATTTTGATGTTCCACAGTGGTCCATGTAGTTCTGACAGCCCTTCTTGATGGGCAGGGGAACTACTAAAAGTTCAGAGCAGGCTTTTTTTTACAGTTCTAAAGCAAAACTTACCTAGTACCTTTTAGCATCAGCTGCAGGCATTACAAGTAAGATTAATGCATGCAGCAACTTACAAACATTTTATAGAGTCTAAACACTGAACACATCCTTACACATCTAACTCCTCTCTTGAACAATACTAACATACAGATGAGCAGGTCTGGTTTCCAGCTATGAATCTGTCAGTGCTCAGTTGACACCTAAGGCCTTGGCAAGAGCTGGTATTCCAGCATCACACAGGTTCACTCAGTTCAGCTCTCACACCCCTTTTCTTCCCTCTCTTTCAAATTGCTGATGCTGTAATTTCTTGGAAAGGAGAGGTTGGCATGGTAGATCTTGTCAGTTACTTGCTTATAATTAACTAGGAGCTGTGTTCAAAGCAGACTTCTACTGCTGCTCCTTCATGCACCTGCACCTACAGGTTAAGTAGCCAAGTTCTCAAAGTAAAGCCTGAAACTACAGCACCAATGCATCTCTGAGGGGACAACTAGGGTATGTCTATGCTGCAGTAAAACACCCACAGCTGGCCCAGTGGCTATAAAACTGCAGTGTGGATGTTTGGGCTGGAGCCTCCAGCCCAAGCCCAAGCATCTACACTGCACTTTTATAGCCCCACAGCCCAAGCTTGCAGATACAGGCCAGCCACAGGTGTTTTACTGCACTATAGACATACCTCTACTGTTCAGAGTCTTCTGATATTCATGTGTAGGGCCCTACCAAATTCACAGTCCATTTTGGTCAATTTCACAGTCAGGGGATTTAAAAAATCATAAATGTCATGATTTTGACTATTTAAATCTGAAATGTCATGGTGTTGTAATTGTAAAAATCCTGACCCAAAAATTAGTTGGGGGGGGGTCACAAGGTTATTGTAGGGGGGTTGCGGTATTGCTACCCTTCCTTCTGCGCTGCTGCTGGCAGCGGCGCTGCCTGCAGAGCTGGGCACCTGGAGAGTGGCGGCTGCTGGCCAGGAGCCCAGCTCTGAAGGCAGAGCTGCCGCCAGCAGCAGCGCAGAAGGATGGCATGGTATGGCATTGTCACCCTTGCTTCTGCGCTGCTGCCTGCAGAGCTGGGCCCTCAGTCAGCAACGGCCACGCTCTGGCCGACCAGGTCTGAAGGCAGCAGCGCTGAAGTAAGGATGGCATGGCATGGTATGGTATTGCCACCCTTATTTCTGCACTGCTGCTGGTGGTGCGCTGCCTTCAGAACTGGGCGCCTGGCCAACAGCCACCGCTCTCCGGCCGCTCAGCTCTGAAGGCAACATAGAAGTAAGGGTGGCATTACTGTGACCCCACTAAAATAACCTTGTAGTAGACCCCTCCCCGCAACTCCCTTTTGGGTCAGGACCCCCAAATTGAGAAATGCTGGTTTCCCCTGTGAAATCTGCATAGTATAGGGTAAAAGCACATAAAAGACCAGATTTCACAGGGGGAGACCAGAGATTTCACGGTCTGTGATGCGTTTTTCGTGGCTGTGAATTTGGTAGGGCCCTATTCATGTGGCTCTGCAATGGTAGTAACCAAGGATTTGTTATAAAACACATCTATGCTGTTTCAAGCAGCAGTGTTCCAGCAGACAAACGCTTATCTTAAATAATGCCAGGTAGTTCTATTTTCATTGCTGCAGCACAGCTACACCACTGTTAAAGAATCCAGTGGTAGCAGTAGTCAAAAACATTCTGGCATTGGTCTCTCAGGCTGGGACTTGGATAACACGCTGGGAGTTGGGCTGCTTGACTTAGCTCATCCAAGGTATGAGTGTATAGACTGCTCAATGTACACTCCTTCATGACTTATTGTTTAGACACACAATATTGTGTTCCCCTGAGGCTATAAAAGTTAAATTTCCACATATCCTCTAGTCTAACATGCATATGTCTCCCATCCCTGTATATTTTAGTGCTACATGAGTGCATGACGGGCGCATTGACTTTGTGTTGTACAGCAATGATCATCATCATGTTCAAAAGTCACCTCATAGGCAGGTACTTATTACTGGTTAGATGGATATGACCATTAATCTAAATCTTCTAACAGTTGAGCTTTTATATTTTGAAAATTCTCTAATAGTAGAGTACTAGCAGTGTGTTCCCAATGCACACTTCAGGCCTGATTTGCTATTGCCAATGCTAACCAATCAGAATGGAAGTGTTTTATGCACGCTTTGCACAGGTGGAATGATGACACAAGGTGAAGGGATATGACGACTGAGTCTTCCACAAAGAGGTAGTCTCCGGAAGTGGGCAGCGAACAGGACTGTATTTAGTGTGACTCAAAGAAGTTAGGAGGATATACAATCAATGTACTATACCCAAAATAGGTGCAAATACTACTACCACCACCCCACTGACGGAGAAGATTGCCTCCTATACTCTCCTAATACATGAGAGATGGGACAAGGGAGCACTGGGGATCTATGCAGGCCGTATACTAAGATGAAGGCTTAGCCTTCTCTAGATCCCCACTCTCATCCCTTTGCCAATCCACCTTTTTGGAAAGGATCAAGCACCACCTCCCCCTCTCTCTGCAGACCCAAAACCCACCATCAGGAGTGTGCCACTTTGCCCTGGGATATTGTAAGAGGGGGATGTAGGAACTCAAACCATGAAAGAAGAAGGATATTTTCCTTCCATTGTCCATCATAAATTTCATGAAGATAAGCTAGGTGGAAAGAGAACTTGCATCCCTGATGCTGCTTTATGCACAAGAGAAATTGTTTAAGATCAGTTTACCCATGTTAAAATACCAGAGTCCTATGTGGTAATCTGATGCATAAGAAATGGTCACAGATGTTAAAGTTGCCTTTAATGTGCAGCTTTATTATATGCACCCAATTTCCTCAGTATTCTTCTTTTTGCCGCTCTCTAACAGCAAAATACAGGCCACCACTTCCTCATTACCTTACCCTCTCCAACTCTGCAAAACGTACAGGCATGTGCAACAAACTTTAAGGCAGGAAATATAGACGTGGATGTGAAATCAAGTTAGCATCATCACATTTCTAGTCAAGTGACGCAAGTATGAAGGATGCACAAGGTAAATGAAAGCAGCACAGAGCTTTTCCATGCAAGAGGGACTGCTCACGGTTTGCCAAATTCCAGATGCCTGAGCAAATGGACCTTGCACAGAGGATCTTTCTGGGGCATAATGGAGATGGAGTCCTCCCCAAAGTCAGAGTACCAGTGCAGCAGCCAGCAAAGCTCACAATTTACCTGTGTCTGTTTTCCCCATTTTCCAGGCGGCAATAATGATGCTTACCACCTTTGTAAAGAACTTGGAGATGTACAGATGAATAGCTCTGTGTAACAGCCGAGCATTAACTATCATTCTCTGCAGTATGGAGAGGTTTGGGCTAGTGGATACATGAAGTTGCAGAGCGCTGGTCACACCACCTCCACGCTTCTTCTTCACAACCTCTCCAAAGTCATCCTGCCCGCCCGTCCCATTCAGCAGAGCCAGCCATTCTGTTGTATTTACCTGCAGTGAGGCGGGGCAGGATTGCAGACTGTGAAAGTAAATGCACAGAAAGGCTGCCAAACCACTTGGAAAGCATGGTTGTGTCATTTCTGCCATTTAGTTATTTGGCTACATTTTCCACTCGTATACTTTAGGAATCTCTATTGGGGGGAGTGAAGGCTGGAGGGCTGCGTGAGAAGAACATTTCCACCTTCTAGAACAACCTATAATTTCCATTTAGCTGTGGCTGACAAGGCTGTGTGTAGTAGGGCAGAGGAATGTTGCTGCTCTCTCTCTCTCAGGCTGTTGAAGAGATCGACAACAGAAGTGACTTGGTTATAGAATTACAAGAGGAGAAACAGGGTTAAACTGGGTTAAATCCTGCTCCTGGGCTGTGCACAGGAGGCTCACTAGGGACAAATCTGGCTCTTTATGGTACAAGGAAGGTTCTGATACTTGGCTGAGATTTCAATATCTGATGCTAATATAGTCGTTTTATGACTTTAAACTGTCAGCCGTAGACTGACATGCTGTAGTTAATGTATTATGTGGAAAGGGGCATTCAGGTGAAACCTGGTTAAACTAGGGTATTTAAATAGTTGCTGCAGCTTTTATCTGCAATTAAAAACCCTAATATATAATACGATCAAGAGTACAGAACACAAGTCATGCTACATAAATATGATGTAACTGCTTACTCGGCAGCCTCACTTGGCATGGCACTGCAGTCTAATACTGCATGACCAATGCAGTGGCAGCAACTCATGCACATCTTTGGATACGGACACTGGCAAAATGAGGACAGACACATGGATGGATTTAAGCAACAGGCTGCAACTTTTATTAAATTTCAAAATGGGAGGGGCACTACCCCCCCTTCACCTATGCTCGCCTATACCAGGCATTTAATTGGCTCCAGGGTAGGGGTACAGGGGTCCTACCATATAACCTGTAACTCAGGGTGGGCTCTCCTCAGCTTACCCCCCAGCACTCAGTTCTCTCTGAGTCTTAGCACACTCATCCCGTGAGGGGGACAAAAGGGTGGGGACCTCAGCCCATGAGGGCTGACCCTATCCCATGAGCCCAAGGCCTGTCACCAAAATCCCAGGTCTTTTGCCTCTGGGAACCAACCATTCATTTTATCCTTTTAACCACTGTGGAAACTAGTCACAAAGGGGTGCCAGCAACTAGGTTGGTCACACCCCACCCAGCCATGAGGCCTGGAATCAAACTCCTGGCCCATCCATTCCCTCACATTCCATAGCCATGCCATCATCCCTGGGAAATTCAGGCCACGACTAACAGATGTGCCTGTGCTGTATCACTGAACCCCTTGGCTCCAGGTATATCCTGGTGACCTCCCTACTCACTTTCTTCCTAGCCTTGTCCATGTGGGCTGTGTGTGTGGCTCCTGGCCGAACCCGCCTTGCGAGCGTTTCTGGCCATACTAACCTCACCTCCATAACTGCCTGATCATGCTAACATGCCTCTTGATTCTGTCCCTGAAGCTGATGCCTGTACAGCCCCTGAGAGTGCTCTCTCCACGGTGAGCAGCCAGGACATGAGGTGAGTCAGCATTGCTTTATCATTGAGTTCAGAAGCAGCATGAGTTGATCCCACTACCTGCCTCTTCTGCCAAACCACTGGATGCAAACAGCTTCGGCCCTGAAGCCCAGCTTAGCTCTGCCTGTTGTCCTGACTGCCCTCTTGTGGGCCCAATGCACTATAGAGTGCCTGCAAATCCAAATACCAAGTATGCTCTGGGTAGCCTCTAATGCAGGGGTCCCCAACGTGGTGCCTGCGGGCGCCATGGCGCACACCTGGGCTTCTAAGTGCGCCCGTATCCTGGCCGGCGGACAAGCATCTGCCGAAATGCTGCCGAGAAGCAGCGTCATCCAGAGGCATCGCTGCCAAAATGCCGCCAATTTTCGGCAGCATCTTGGCAGCGACGCCTCTGGATGACGCTGCTTCTCGGCGGCATTTCGGCGGCGATGCCTGTTGATGTTGCCGCTTGTCGGCGGCATTTCGGCGGATGCTCGTCCGCCGCCACGGTCCTCCGTGGCTCGTCGTCTGGCGCCCACCAGATGAAAAAGGTTGGGGACCACTGCTCTAATGCAAACAAGCGCACTGGTTTAGTTACACTTCCTATTCCCTGCCATCTTTTCCCTGGTGCGAATGTAAGTCCTGTAACACCTTGATTTCCAGAGCCTTATCACCTGCACTGGCTACAGGCCAAAACCTCCTGCAGCCAGCCATGTCCTGAAAGAACGAGTACCAAGTTTAAGTGGGTCGAGACCACAGTAACGCAAGGTTTTTCTCAGTACTGTGGCAAATTGGTACCTTGTGAAAAAGCTGCCGTCACTGTGTATGAACAGTGGACTTGGCTGCTGGCCCCAGATTTTTAGTAAAGCTTTTACAGGGCACAAGAGTTCATCTGCACATTCCTTCAACACTACCTAAGCCCCACTTCCTGCCAAAAGAGGCTCCATGTGGCCTCTGTCCTTGTTCCAAGTTAAATCCTGGGAGCTGGGGCATTCTGGCGAATCAACATCCCTTCTCTCAAGTTAGCCAGTGGGTGCCAGAGCTTCCCAAGGTGGGGAGGAGCTACCTGGTGTCTTTCAGCCAGTGTCTCCCTCCCTCACTGCTGGGCTTGTCCTTTTTCACCCTTGGCCCCATCAAGTTCCCCCATCCGTTGAATCAAGTGGGTCGCTGTTATGCACAAATTGAGCAGTTCAGTGGTTCTAGAGATTTGAGCACTTCCCTGGTGATCTGCAGCACCACAGCTTCTCTTGCTCCCATGGCTGAAGTAAGCCATTTCCCCAGTGAAATACAGCCACTCCTGTCTTCCCTCAACACATGGAGCGAGGCCAGTCCTCAGCTCCTTATTTGGAAAAGAAAGTCTGGGACTAAGACTCAGCCTGATCCCATGTCTCTTTCACTTCTTCCAGTAAGGACTAGGTGGGAGCAGAACAGTGGGCCAGACTTCCCTCCCCTCAACACAGGGAGCGAGCAGCCATGATTACAAGCTTAAGTCTGCAGTGAGCTCAACCCTAAATTGAGGCTTTTGTCCAGACAGATACAGAGCAGAACTAGGAAGACAAGGCCAGAGGAGAGGGCATTTGAAGAAGAGAATGGAGCAGAACTGGGGAGGGAGGCTGAGTTAACAGGTATCACTGAAGGGATGCAGAAGTGCTTCAAATAGCAGATCTAGTTTAAAGCCCTAGTCTTGATCTTCAAAGCTTGAAGGAGATTAGGTCAAGTCTACTTCATAGACTGCCTCTTCCACTGCAGCCAAGAGACAGTGTCTGCTCCACCTAAGATTAGTCTACAGCCAAAGGACGTATTCTTATCCCTTACCAGTCACATGCATGTGTGCGCATTTTCTGGTGGTTTTGTTTTGTTTGGAGGAGGGAGGAGAGATGAGGGGATTTGTTTATCACAAAAAATGTACCAAGTTTTGGGAAGTTAGCCTGGTCTGTCCAAACCCCTGACTTTCAAGTGAATAACAAGCCTCTTTTAATCCTGCCAAACTTCTATTGCTCTTCATAATACACAATAAATTAGGCTAATTTTAACAGAAATATTGGCTTTTTAGTCTTCACTCCATCCAGCTACAAATCATGTGGCTGACAGTTAAATTGCCAATACGAAGATCCTGTCTGACATTGTTGTGGCTCTGGTTTGCCCCAGGATGTAGGTCACTGTTAATGCAGAGCTCTGCTTGTATCCTTCGCTCCTGTGCTGCATTCAGATGATGGTTTGTAAATGTGACATTGTTTCGGAAGGAAATCGGAAAGATGTAAATCCAGCTTTCTACATACATGAGTCTTAATCTGCAATTCACATGACTCTTGACATCTGCTATCAAATGAGTTTGGCTTGTTTATCCTGGGGTGAGTGGGCAGATTGCTGCCCTCTCAACTGCCAGCCTTGGTCTGATCCTCATTCTTAAGCGGTTGGGTCCTGATGTTCAGAGGTACTGAGTGCCTGCCGCTCCCATGGATATAAACTCGATTTCTGCGTGCTCAATAGCTCTGAAAATGAGCCCGTTAGAGTTTCTGGCACTGAGTGGGCAGTTAGACATATGGACCAGAGGTACAGTCGCTGTTGCCAAAGATTCAAGTCTCACCTCCTGCACTAGGAAGGGCTGCTGTAGCCTGGGGAAGGCAAGTGGTATTTCTCTCCCCATCCCCTTTTGAGCAGCCCCTGCCAGCAGTAGCTGCAATAGATTTCATTGAGTCAGCACTCATATCCCAGCTTCCTTTGGCCACATTCCCTCCCAGGCCAGCTTTGGCTTCTGACCGACACCCTGGTGGAGGGGAGGTTGCAACTGCCTTGGGATGTTTGAACTCTCCTACTGTCTGTCACGGGGAGACCCAATGCCTGGCTTTAGGCCAGCAGCTAAGAAGCACCTCTCACTGAATAAACTGACGTATGTTTTTTAAAAGTTTTTTATCTGAGCCTAGTGCTCGTAGCTAAAGAGAGACAAAAAGATGTGACAGTGACACTACTGGAACCCATTGTCAGAGCCTGAAAAAGAGTTTTCTCCATCCTTGGTTAGCTCATCTGACAATTGCGAGAACAGCTCTGGTTATTGTCCAAGAAAAGCATTTAATTTTTAAACACTGAAGTTCTTTTTATGATTGAGAGAATTTCCTCATTACATTGTGACAGGTTTCAGAGTGGTAGCCGTGTTAGTCTGTATCAGCAAAAACAACGAGGAGTCCTTGTGGCACCTAAGAGACTAACAAATTTATCTGGACACAAGCTTTTGTGGGCTAAAACCCCCTTCATCAGATGCATGGAGTGAAAAATACAGTAAGCAGTATATATATTACAGCACATGAAAAGATGGGAGTTGCCTTACCAAGTGGGGGGTCAGTGCTAACAAGGCCAATTCAATTAAGGTGGAAGTGGCCTATTCTCAACAGTTGACAAGAAGGGGTGAATATCAAGGGAAGGAAAATTGATGAAGTGGGTTTTAGCCCATGAAAGCTTATGCCCAAATAAATGTACTAGTCTCTAAGGTGCCATAAGGACTGCTCGTTGTCATTACATTGAGTTTCAAAACAGTCACATAACAGGGCTCCCAGTGTCACTAATTTCACTTGTAGAAAATGGTTGTCAGCAGCAGGCTTAGAAATTTCAAAGCTTCATTTTTAAATACACATCAGGGTCTGTTTGCAGTGGAACGTGCTTTTTATCTTCCAGTTTCCAAGTGCCGGGGTAAACACAAGAGGCACCAGTTTCACCACAGATTAAAAATTGAAGCATTTTGGGCAGCTCCACAAATGACACTTTACACTGTTGATGACAAGCTACTGAGTTCCCTTACAGGGTCTCTCCTGGTGGGAGCAATGTGGGGAGAGGGAACTTTATTCCTTGTACCCCTTAAAAAGGAAGAGGGGCGCATTGTGGAGAACACACACACACCCCTTGCCCCGGGGCTAATGGTCAGAGCCAGAGGCAAAATGTGAAATAATAGCAGCTGTGAAACTGATAAGAATGTCAGTTTCACTGCTGGTAGGCTCCCTGCTGTGCAATTGAGCCCTGTGCCTGCCTGGCTGACAGCTCAGGCTGTCAGCACTGGTGGGGGCCAGTTGTGAGCCCTGTGCCCACCCAGCTGACAACTCAGGCTGTCAGCACCCGGGCGGAGTGGGGTGTGGAGTCTGGCTGTCAGCCCCATGAGGGGCTGATAGCCAACAGGAAATGTAACTAATGCAGTGTCTACACGGATACTGTGTTGCCTCTCATGGAGGTGGAGCTAAGTCGATGCAGTGGGCAACTTACATCAGCGGGAGCGCCATTGTAGTGTAGACACTGACAGAGCTAGGTCAACGTAAGCTGCCTTTCATCGACCTAACTCTGTAGTGTAAACCAGGCCCTACGCTCAGGTCGATAAGAGATGAGCAGGGTTTATTTCACCCACTGCTGAAATGGATCAGGACAGCCTTTTAACAGCACATGGTAAGGGTTTAGAACAGGAAATAAACAGAGGCATCTCAAAGAGGTGCATTATATCTGTATTTGGCACAGATGCAAATGCTACTGGAATACTGTGCCCAGTTCTGGCATCCACAACTGAAGAGGAATGCTGATAAATTGGAGGGGGTGCAGAAGAGACCCATGAGAAAACATGCCTTCTAGTGATAAACAGTCTCAAGGAGCTCAATCTGGCTTAACAGAAGAAAGTTAATGGATGGGGGGGGACGGGGAGACACACTCACACTTGGAGCACCCCCTTGCATCAGTGCAGGGTATTGCTGCTTCTTCAGCTTCCATGCTTCCTGTCTGCCTCTGATTCCAGGGTCATTCTCTCTTTTTCTGTCTGTCTCTAGCCGAATGACTATTCCACTGTGGATAAATACTTAAATAGTCTTTGGGCCAGAGAGAGAATGATTCTGAAATCCAGTGGTTAGGAAATCCCCTCTGGGTCCAGTCCTCTTGCTCCAATTACTCTTCCACTGTGGATAAATGATGAAACAGCTTCAACAGGAGAGATTGAGGGTACCCTGCATCAGAATATCCCATAGCTCAGTGGTGAAAACATTGTTCTGAGAAGCAGGCGACACCTGTTCAAATCCTTTTGGCGCCCTCTGAAAGAGAGGGGGGAACTGCACCTGAGTGACCCACATGACAGGCGAGCGCTCTAACCACTGGGATAAATGTTACAAGGTGACCATCACCACCTTCTCCTCCTTTGGCAGTAGCCAGATTTAGAATGGGACCCGATCCAGTCAGTGTGCTAAAAGGCTGCCATACACTCAACTGATTTGTCCACCTATCTTCCACTAGCATGTGGATTGCTCTGGGCCTGTGGTGGGAGATAACTGTCCAGACTCTTAGAGGGAGGCAGCAGTGCACATGCTCAGAGGCAGAAACTTAGGCAGCTAGGGAATTTTACTCTGAAAATGTTAGCACCGAATAAGTTTAGATACCTTCAGGGTTCAGCAGGAGTTTTGTGAGTTGCAGTGGAGGCTAAAACTAGGTGTGGGACTAGATAAGGCCACTCCTTGAAAACCTGATTAGCCTGGGAGTGGAGAGTGCTATTCCAAAACAAGGAAACACAATTAACTACAGACTACCTGGGAGGGTTTGAGCCAATGAGACAATGTGGGTGAAGAATGGACAACAACCGCAGGAAGATTTGGAGAGAGAACAAAGAAAGAGGACTGGAGAAGAAGCAGGGCTGAGCTGGGGCAGAGAAACACAAAGAGTGCAGGGGTGCACAGACTGAACTACAAGCTGCTTGGAGGAGAGACAGACAGCCACTGCACTAGTGTTTGCAAAAGGGTCTCTTACAGATATACAACCTGAAGCTGACAGGACAGATGAGACCACATAGCAACACCCACCAGTTTGAGCACACAAGACATGCCAGCATCAGAGCACATGGACAGGTTGGACTGACCCAAGCAGGGGTTTGTGTTGGCATGAGGCAAAAAGTCTGTGTGTCTAGCCAGGCATGGGCGAGGAAGGGGTGGGAACTACGCGCTGTATGCTGTATCAGGGACAGGGGAAACTGTGTAGATAACTCCTGCCAGAGATCCTGACCTGGGGCTACTCCTGGCTTTGCCTGGGTTAGGTAGGAGTGTTGTTCTCTTGTAGTGTGTGGTGCTTGTTCCAGGAGTTAACTCTGGGCCCCCCTGGCGTTTGTGCAGAGATGTGTGGCTGGGACCTGGGAACCCCCTTACCTAACACAAATGTGGATTTAGTATATAAGTTCCTTTGGGGATCCCACTCTTAGTGACCAAAAGTGTTTTAGCCCATGAGTTGTACACTTTATCCAAATGGTAGTATATAGAGCTACACAGTGCCCGCTAGCACAGTGCTGTAGCATTCATTTTGTACAGACTCAGGGAATGGTGGCACCAAATACATCACCAAAAACACGTCCTGAAGCAATGGGGTTTTGCAATTGGAGGCCTCCATCCAAAAACTGGCTCTGCCCTGCTCAGTATATGAGATTGCAGCCAGAGGTGAAGTTCTAGCTCTTACTTTATAATGTTGGGGTTGGGTTGCTAAGGCTGGTACAATTTTATAGCCCTATTTGCTCAGGAGAGTTCAATTAGTGCTTTAAAATACAGGGAAAACTAGCTCTCTAAGCAAAATTCAATATTTTCAGCTTCAGATTTTCATGATAAATCCCTTTTAGTTATATCCCTAGGTGCCCTTTCTACTTCACGCCATGCTTTACTCACCTGCTTTCACAGTCTGATCAATGTTCTCTCTCAGCTTGTAGTGCCGCTCTCACGCGGTCCCTGATACAATATACCAGTATGTTCATTAGCCTCTAGTGTAAGCTCCCATACACTAGAGGGCCTCTCTCCTCATTAACAATTGTACTCCAGTTTAAAAAAAATACAAAACAACAACCTGTAATAGTAATAGCTGGCTCATAGAATACAATCATGGCTCATTTAACCTCAAATAAATGTTTTAAATAGTTTCCATTGAACAAATGGGAAAAAAACATTTTAATGGCAGAGAGGGGAATAACTAATACTGAGCAAATGGAACAGAACTATTTGAGATCAATACCCATTTTTGTCTGTTGTGCTTCAAACTATGAAATTACCTGTAACTACAGACTTTCGTAGCCTTTTTATTGAGAGAACCCGAAGCATTAAGTATTTTTCTAATCATGATACGTTTAGCTGCATTCAGAGCCTCCGCATGAAAGCTACAGAATGCATCAGGATCTACAGCAATTGTTCGGGTTTGGGCCCCTTCCTGAGGATTATTAAGTGAAATGGCTGCATCATACAATGGGAGTGTACTACGCATTTGTTCCAGCTTTTAGAAATGTTTTACTTTAAGATGACCATTGGCCAGACCATTCTGTAGGCCTGCCAGCTGGAGAGCCTACATTTAGGGATGTATTTAGAGTCCTGAGAAATGGCGCTGGCAGAAGCAATATGCACAGTAGCCTTGACTGAAGAAGAGACAGCACTGACTGTAACCATTTTCCATCCCCTTACCTAGTAGACAGAAAAATAAGAGTAGGATCACTGAGTCTTCAGTGCTCCTTGTCTGAAATGCTACAATAATGATGAGACAATCCGGGTTAGGAATTAGAAGTTCATTTAAGAATCCAGTCCACACTAGACAGGATTGCTAAGGAACCTGAAACGGTGGCTGTGTTACAATATTTAAAAAGGTATCAAAGGATGAAGGGGTCAGTTATTGCCTTGTTTTACAATACAGCTCCTAGGTAAGGCATCCATCAGACCTCTTCTGCGTGCTGAAAGACTTTTATACAGGTGGGTTCCTTTTTAAATTATTTAACTCTTGAGGCCAACTGCTACTTGAAGCATTTGTTCATGCTGTACTATGTGAACACATATGAGTGTGTAGGCAGACTCATGCCCTCGCCAGCCTCTTTATTTGGAAATGCAGACAGGAAGAGTGGCCATCAATACATGGTTCCAGGCAAAGAGTCTACAGCAGTGGTGCCCAAACTTTTCCTGTCATGCCCACCCCTTACCAGTAATGGAATCTGTCCCCCCGCCATTACAGCACAGTTGGCTCAGCAGAGGAGCTTGGGCTGGAGGCAGAACTAGGGATGCGGGAAGAGCTGGGGCTAGAGGCGGAGTTGGTCTGGGGGCAGAGAGGGAATGAGGACAAAGCTGGGCTGGGGGTGGAGCAGGGGGCAGAGTGGAATGGAGCTAGGGGCAGAGCTGGGGTAGATCTGTGAGTGGAGCTGTGGCTGGGGCAGAGCAGAGCTGCAGCTGGAGTGGGGCTGGGTGGTGCTCCCTCCCCACCCCCTGTGGGGGCTGGTCCGGCCCCACTGCACATGCCCCAAACGTTCCTCCGCACCTCCATAGTGGGGCGCACCCCACAGCTGGGGACCACTGGCCGACAGTGACAGTTTCTATGTTGTAAACATTCTTTCAAATGGCATTTTAATACCCAATACCAGCTGCATACTTTTTGGGTCAGACACATGTGGAATGTTTTGCACTTCCTGACACCAACTGCCATTTTTTAAGAATACATGATTGTGCATATCAGCTGCAGTAAGTTTCTAAGTAGTCAATAGCAATCTCCCCTGCTCTTCCTCCCCCGTCCAACAAGCAGGTTTCAGGTTTTTCCATGGGCTCCAAAATGCCCCCTTCTATGGAAGCATAATGTAGATACTACATTCATCAAACCCATCTTCTTGGCACACACAGCAGGTGAGTCCTCCAGTACGTGGCGCAGATGCAAGGGGGAGAGGAAGTGACACACAGCAGTGATTTTATGAAAACCAGTGCAGCACTAATGCACTCCCGCAGCTGTTAGAGGAGGAGAATGGAAGAACCTCGACTTCCCTAAGTATCGCCTAATCTAAGAAGTTTTCATGATAGATGATAGGGAGTGTCTATGATTTTCACACAAGGTGTGAACAGTATCCTTACCCATCTCTCTCTTTCCTCTACCAGTGTTGTTAGTTTTTGGCCTTTCCCCAGAACCATCCTTTTTAACTCCTTCACTGCAAGAGAGGACAATATTCCTTGTATGCCACATCCTTGAATACTGAAGGAAATGACTGAGGAGATATCTGAGCCATTAGTGATTATCTTCAAAAAGTCATGGAAGATGGGAGAGATTCCAGAGGACTGGAAAAGGGCAAATATAGTCCCAATCTATAAAAAGGGAAATAAGGACAACCCAGGGAATTATAGACCAGTCATCTTAACTTCAGTACCTGGAAAGATAATGGAGCAAATAATCAAGCAATCAATTTGTAAACACCTAGAATATAATAAGGTGATATGTAAGAGTCAGCATGGATTTGTCAAGAACAAATCATGTCAAACCAACCTAAGAGCTTTCTTTGACAGGGTAACAATCTTTGTGGATAGGGGAGAAGCGGTAGATGTGGTATATCTTGACTTTAGGAAGATTTTTGATAATGTCACACATGATCGTCTCATAAACAAACTAGGGAAATACACCCTAGATGGAGCTACTATAAGGTGGGTGCATAACCGGTTGGAAAACCATTCCCAGAGAGTAGTTATCAGTGGTTCACAGTCATGCTGGAAGGGCATATCAAGTGGGGTCCCAGAGAGATCAGTTCTGGGTCCAGTTCTGTTCAATATCTTCCTCAATGATTTAGATCAGTGGTGGGCAACCTGCAGCCCACTGGCTGCATGTGGCCCATCAGGGTAATCTGCTGGCGGGCCACGAGACAGTTTGTTTACATTGACCGTCCGCAGGCATGGCTGCCCGCAGCTCCCATTGGCCGGGAACGGCGAACCGCAGCCACTGGGAGCTGCAGTCGGCCATGCCTGCAGACGGTCAATGTAAACAAACTGTCTTGCGGCCCGTCAGCGGATTACCCTGATGGGCCGCAGGTTGCCCACCACTGATTTAGATAATGGCAGAGAGAGCACACTTATAAAGCCTGTGGACGATACCAAGCTGGGGGGGGTTGCAAGTACTTTGGAGGATAGGATTAAAATTTAAAATTATCTGGACAAACTGGAGAAATGGTCTGAAGTAAATAGGATGAAATTCAATTAGGACAAATGCAAAGTACTCCACTTAGGAAAGAACAATCAGTTGCACACATACAAAATGAGGAATGACTGCCTAGGAAGGAGTACTGCAGAAAGAGATCTGGGGGCCACAGTGGATCACAAGCTAAATATGAGTGACCAGTGTAACACTGTTGCAAAAAAAAAAAGCAAACATCATTCTGGGATGTATTAGCTGGAGTGTTGTAGACAAGACATAAGAAATAATTCTTCCGCTCTACTCTGCGCTAATACAGCCTCAGCTGGAGTATTGTGTCCAGTTCTGGGCACCACATTTCAGGAAAGATGTGGACAAATTGGAGAAAGTCCAGAGAAGAGCAACAAAAATGATTAATGGTCTAGAAAACATGACCTATGAGGGAAGCTTGAAAAAGAATGGGTTTGTTTAGTCTGGAGAAGAGAAGACTGAGAGGGGACATAACAGTTTTCAAGTACATAAAAGGTTGTTACAAGGAGGAAGGGGGGAAATTGTTCTTCTTAACCTCTGAGGATAGGACAAGAAGCAATGGGCTTAAATTGCAGCAAGAGCAGTTTAGGTTGGACATTAGTAAAAACTTCCTAACTGTCAGGTAGTTAAGCACTGGAATAAATTGCCTAGGGAGGCTGTGGAATCTCCATCATTGGAGATTTTTAAGAGCAGGTTAAACAAATGCCTTTCAGGGATGATCTAGATAATACTTAGTCCTGCTATGAGTGCAGGGAACTGGACTAGATGATCTCTTGAGGTCCCTTCCTGTCCTATGATTCTAGGATTCCTTTTCTTGTCCTGAGTGGGTCAAAGTCACACTCACCAACTCAGAAGGGGCATTTGAGCATATAGAGTAGTTCACTAGCATTGAGAGAGAGAAACCAAGAATTTTGGGAGGCCCCTGGACAACTGGAACCAGCAGGAGAGGAGTCTCCCTCCATTATATTTGAAAATCCCTATTTTTTTACCTTTTCCTGTGTGTAGTGTCCCATAAGGATACACATTGCCTTACTGGATGAGCCCAAAGAAGGAATTACAAAATCTCCAGGCAGTGTCCTCTTCTCCCAGGTGTAGTAGAAAGAGAGAGCTTGGGACATGAGGCCTGGTATGAGGCCAAAAGCCTGAATAAAGTCAAGCCCTGCTGCTATAAAGCAAAGTTAGCAAGAGTCCGGCTCTGTTACAAAACCATGTCTACTTGCAAGTTCACAGCACCTGGCAGAAACAGGGCTGGTACTACAAAAACGCAAGTACGCCTAGGCACTAAGTATTCAAGTAAACACATTCCAGAAGGTTAGTGCTAGAACACCCTGATACCAAGATATGGTGTAAACATACTCCCCAAAGATGGTACAGAGACACACCGACCCCTCCTAAAGATAAGGTCAGGATGACAGGGTGATGGATAGAGATGTTTTGATCGAACCAACATGTACAAGGTAAAGGGTGGTAACTAATCATGTCAGAAGGGCAAGTAGTAACTTGTTTGTTTCAGTGTATAAAAGAGGGGTCACAGGGGGCGGGGTGTCTTTGTCCACCTGGGATGGAAAGGGAAAGTCCTGCCGTTCACTGAGCTGAGTCCATTGTCACGGGCATACATGTATTAGTGTCCCTGTAGAGTCTGCTGGGTGCTAGTAGTGTGCTTTGTCAGCAATAAACCTGTCCGAGTGCTTTCGCTATGGAATGAAGTCTGTGGTCTTCTTGGGCAGTTGGATCAGAGTCTGCTGTACAGGCTATCTGGCCAGAGCCAGTGCAGCATACAGAAAGAACACACACATGCAGCCAACAAATGACAACACTAAGTACACTCCAGGAAGAGAAAACTAGACCTATCATATTCCACATTAAAACATATCCATAGCTGTTCTGAAGCCCAGCACTAAGTATCATGGGTCATTTTCGACAGTAGCTCCAAACAGACAGCTGGCTTCTGGAAAATCTACTGGATAATCCTAGATGCCTATATCCCTTAAGTATCACCACTCCTACATGGAATTAGCTATGGGAAAATTAACGTTTGTATACTCTAGTTCCTTAGTTTGCTCGTGATTATCTCATGTTGAGTACTGCTGCTCCGCCTCCTAGTGTTGCAAATTTTAGTCAACATGTCATAAAACATTTAAAAATGGATTAATTCCGTATAATGTTTCCCATTAACTCTTTAACCTTTTTAAAAAAGGAGATGAGTGACTCGGGTTCCAAAAGGTTACAGTTTCATTTTTCACAAAACAGTGGAGCAAACTTGCCATCTTGCACTAAAACCTTTAGTTACTTTCACACACCATCATGAAGGAGAAACTCTGAGTTTGTTAAAAATAGCCTTCCCGGTGTGTAGGTGAAAGAAGCATTCAAACGAAAGTCACCACCTATTATAAGTGCTACTAACTTTTTTGAAAGAGGCAGAGTTGTGGACACAGAAAGGAATCTAAATGTCCAGTCCTGCAAAACTTGGCTGACGTAGATTCCAAGGCCAGAAGGGACCATTGTGATCATCTAGTTTGACTTCCTGTATAGCACAGGCCATAGAACTTTCCCAAAATAATTCCTAAATCATCTTTTAGAAAAACATCCAATCTTGATTTAAAAATTGTCAGTGATGGAGAATCCACCATGACCCTTGGTAAATTTCTCCATGGTTAATTATTCTCACTATTAAAAATGTATGCCTTATTTCCAGTCTGAATTTGTCTAGCTTCAACTTCCAGCCACTGGATTGTGTTATACCTTCCTCTGCTACATTGATGAGCCCATTATTAAATAATTGTTCCTCATTTAGGTACTTAAAGACTGTAATCAAGTCATCCCTTAACCTTCTCTTTGTCTATCTGAAAAGACTGAGATCTTTGAGTCTATCACTCTAAGGCATATTTTCTAATCCTTTAATCATTCTCATAGCTCTTCTCCAACCCCTCTCCAATGTATCCACATCCATCTTGAATAGTGGACACCAGAACTGGACACAATATTCCAGCAGCGGTTGCACCAGTGCCAAATGCAGAGGTAAAATAACCTCTCTACTCCTATTTGTTTGTGCATCCAGGGATTGCATTAGCTCTTATGGCTACAGCATTGCATTAGAAGCACATATTCAACAGAGCAGGGGACATACAATTCTCCCCCAAGGAGTTCAGTCACAAATTTAATTAATGCATTATTTTTTTAACGAGCATCATCAGCATGGAAGCATGTCCTCTGGAATGGTGACAGCAATATGAAGGGGCATATGAATGTTTAGCATATCTGGCACGTAAATACCTTGCAATGCCGGCTACAGAATTGCCATGCGAACACCTGTTCTCACTTTCAGGTGACATTGTAAATAAGAAGCCAGCACTATTATCTCCTGTAAATGTAAACAAACTTGTTTCTCTTACCAATTGGCTGAACAAGAAGTAGGACTGAATGGACTTGTAGGGTCTAAAGTTTTACACTGTTTTATTTTTGAGTGCAGTTATGTAACAAACAAAATCTACATTTGTAAAGTTGCAATCTCTTTAGCGTGAAAGTGCATTATGGTACTTATATGAATTGAATTGAAAAATACTATTTCTTTTATAATTTTTACTGTGCAAATATTTGTAATAAAAATAATATAAAGTGAGCACTGTATACTTTGTATTCTGTGTTGTAATTTAAATCAATATATTTTAAAAAATTTTAAAAAATCATCCAAAAATAGTTAATAAATTTCAGTTGGTATTCTATTGTTTAACAGTACGATTAAAACTGTGATTAATCGCGATTAATTTTTTTGAGTTAATCACGTGAGTTAACTGCGATTAATCGACAGCCCTAGCTATAACCATTGATTTTAACATTATGGGAATCATCCCACCAAGTATCAGTAATATCAACTAAATAAAAATAATAGATGGATAATTTCAATTTTTCCTGTTTGTTCCCAGGCTCCTAGAATTACATAAGTAATCCTTACTCTGGTAGGTAGCCTCATTTGGTTAATGGCATTACTTACCTGAATATCAACTGCTTAGGTGACAAAAGGTTTGCAGGAGTAAAGGTTAGTAGGATTTGGACCTAAATTTGCAAATCATTAGCATTTATTTTATTGCTGTAAAAAAACAAAACTTGCTATTCCCTTAAATTACTCACATTAAAGATATTTATCATCTATTATGGAAAAATGAGTCATTGATAGTTTCTGGATTGAGGACTGTTCCCTTTGAATAGTTGCAACAGACATGTGCATAGAGTACCCAGTGATACTATAAATGTGACATTTCTCTACCTGGCTACAAACTGGCACTTATTTTAATTGTACATAACTACTCCCTGCTGGTTAGGACAGCTAAGTCCCTGGCATTTTAAGAATCTTGAAGTGACAGAAATTCAAGGACATTTGCAATCTGCATGGCTATCAAGTATCTTTAATATGTTCATAAGACTAGTCCAGTCATAAAGATGTGTGGCTCTTAAATGTGAGAGCATATTTTTCATATGTTGCAGGTTAATGGTCTCACATGAAAGAGGCAACTTTTGTATTAGCTCATCTGAATCACAGGGGTCTAATATGGACCACACGTGCTGCTAATATAGCTTTGTCACTGCAAGGTGTGGGGATGGGACTCGCTTTCTGCAGTGGAGAGAGTAATGATTCCTTCCAAAGCCACAAAGTGTTTAGATTCAAGCTTTAGTGGTAACAAGAAAAAAGGTTATCACTTACTATACAATACTATCTGAGATACTACACTATGGGGCCATGTAGACAAGCTCCAAGATAATAGTAGTATCTCAATTACCATTGTGTGGCAACTGTTGGTAAATCATTACTGTCGATTTGCAACTACTGTACATACCTGTCAGTGAAAAAATGATTGAAGTGATGTAAGTTGGGGCCGCCCTCCCCACAATTCCCTTCCCAGAAAGAAACTGGTTCACTAAAAAAAGTGTGTGTGTACATGGACTGAATCTGTGGAAAAATAATACCTAGTTTGTATATAGTGCTTTCCAGCAGTAGATCTCAATGTGCTGTACAGAAGAGGAATCATTAAGCCCATTGTACAGAGGGGAAAACTGAGGTATAGAGAGATGAAATTACTTGTCTACAATCACTCAGCAGCTCACTGGCAGAATCAGCAATAGAACCTAATTCTCCTGAGTCCTAGTCCAGTGCTCTATCCTCTAGGCCACACAGTAGTTATGGGCATAGGCTGCATAGATGTATTTGATTCTGCTGTTGTTCTTGAACAATGAATAATGTAAACAAAATGGTAATGGTGTCTAAAAACAAAGAAAAGAACCACCATTGCCTAAGGTAGCTTATATTTTTCAGAACAACAACTTTCAAATTATATCACTAGCAATTGTGTGGCTGGCTGCTTTGTGTTCCCACCCCTAAGTAACATTGTTGTGATATTATCTACTTCCTAGGGCCAGAATTAAACCAGATTTCAGCTCCTCCAAATTTAAATATCACTAAACCTGCCTTCTACCCAAATTCTGCATTCTTGTGAACTCTCGACTTCTGAAAATAAGCCGTTTCCCCTAACTTGGGCGCAGGCACGCTGCAGCTTCTTGCCCTCCTTACAAGCAGCGTCAAAGTTAAATGCTCCTCTTCCCATCCCAGACACGTCTAGGCCCTTGAATGAAGCTGCATGACAGAACGTGCATTGAAAATGCAACTGTTGATAACCTGTCAACAACTCATTGCTGTAATGGCACACGCTGCTGCAGTGCCTCCTCCACAGCCATGGCACCCTGGGGCTAGGAGTAGCAGCAATCATTTTTTTAAATTTTGTTTTCAAGAGGAAGATGGAAGGGGTGAGAATAGTGGGAAACTCTTGAAGGGGGATGGGTCTGGGAGCCTCACAGGGAAGAGCAGCAGGAGCCTCATGGGGAGAATGGTAAGTGGTGGGAGCTTGGTCTTGCATAGTGCCCTGAAAGGCCAAAAAACTTGAACTAGGGACAACAAAGCAGGGGGGGGGGGGGGAAGTATGCCACAGTCTTTGCTGAAATAGCTGAGGGTTCCTCACTGCCAAAAAGAGCATTTCAAAGACTGTTAAATAACCATATATTCAGGGGAGTAAAAAGGAGGTCTTTCCCATGTACTGCAAGTTTCTGCCTTCTACTGGCATTCTTGAAGATTGCTCACAATTCTGCTGTAAGATTCTGTAATTCTCTCACAAAAAAACCACCAGTGTTCAAAGGCTGGCCATGTTGGATAACTGTTTACAGAGCAAATCCTTACGATAAGGTGTGTTAAATTCTAGGAATGAGTGTGTCTGACAGGCATCCAAGTCATGAGTGACATTTGCTATTGACTTCTGCAACAGTTTTCAGATATCAGTCAAACACCACAAGGATTAGAATGAAACACCTCCCTCCCACACAGACAGTCTCTACCTGCTGCATTCTGGCTAGTTGACACGGGGCGGAAGAGAAAGAGGTGGGAGCAATAACGCATATTCCCTTCACCTGTTATTCTGCTATAAATTCTTGAGCCTATTAAACACAAGTGGATTATTTCCACAAAAGATCTCACTGCATAATTTTGGCTTGACTAAGCGTTGTAATTCACAAATGATTCAGAAATTGATATAATCATATTTGATAGTGATTCCATTATATAAAATTATCTGCAAATCAATCAAATTTACCATGACTAAGTGCATCCGTTTTCTATAGGTGCAAAATATCATTTTTAAAAAATGGATACTTTTCACTGGTTAATTCACCCAAATTTGTGGCAATGTTGCAGTGAATGCTGAAAGTTGCAATTTCCACAACAAAATCGCAGCCCATGATTTTCTTACAGTCTTACTTATCTTCCAATATTTAGAGCTCTTCATATTTTTATCAGCCCTGTTCTGTTTTTCAATTTTCCTTTTTTTGTGCACAATGCTTTCTACATGGTAGTCCAGGGAAATATTACAGGCTATACAGTCCATCACCTCATGTAGAGAATATAAACTGGGAGAGCTAACAATCCTTTGCAGTTATTTTTGCTGCTTTGCTACTTAATATAAGAACATAAGAAAAGCCGTACCGGGTCAGACCAAAGGTCCATCTAGCCCAGTATCTGTCTACCGACAGTGGCCAATGCCAGGTGCCCCAGAGGGAGTGAACCTAACAGGCAATGATCAAGTGATCTCTCTCCTGCCATCCATCTCCATCCTCTGACGAACAGAGGCTAGGGACACCATTCTTACCCATCCTGGCTAATAGCCATTTATGGACTTAGCCACCATGAATTTATCCAGTCCCCTTTTAAACATTGTTATAGTCCTAGCCTTCACAACCTCCTCAGGTAAGGAGTTCCACAAGTTGACTGTGCGCTGCGTGAAGAAGAACTTCCTTTTATTTGTTTTAAACCTGCTGCCTATTAATTTCATTTGGTGACCCCTAGTTCTTGTATTATGGGAATAAGTAAATAACTTTTCCTTATCCACTTTCTCAACATCACTCATGATTTTATATACCTCTATCATGTCCCCCCTTAGTCTTCTCTTTTCCAAGCCGAAGAGTCCCAGCCTCTCTAATCTCTCCTCGTATGGGACCCTCTCTAAACCCCTAATCATTTTAGTTGCCCTTTTCTGAACCTTTTCTAGTGCTAGAATATCCTTTTTGAGGTGAGGAGACCACATCTGTACACAGTATTCGAGATGTGGGCGTACCATGGATTTATATAAGGGCAATAATATATTCTCTGTCTTCTTCTCTATCCCCTTTTTAATGATTCCTAACATCCTGTTTGCTTTTTTGACCGCCTCTGCACACTGTGTGGACATCTTTAGAGAACTATCCACAATGATGCCAAGATCTTTTTCCTGACTCGTTGTAGCTAAATTAGCTTAAGTTAAGTTAAGTTGCTACTTTGCTTTGTGATCTGTCCTCAGACATTTTTTGGAACCTTTTTTTCTGGCCACATTTAATTGAATTAGTTGTTTTGTTTTTAAATATGAAGAATTAGACCCAACCATGCACTTCAGATCCAAATCTGCATGTGGTAGAAGCAGAGAGATATTCTGATCTAGTTTTGGATTAGCTCGTTTTAGAGGTAAAGCTAGCTGTGAAGTTCAGACTCCCATCTGAACTTTAAAAGTTCGGGGGTGTTCATATCCAGAGTTCAGTTTGGGGCCCCCCCATCTTCTCTATCCTCATCATTTTACATTTGTTCCAGTCCAGATTCTAAATAGCAGGACGACCAGAAATACCATAAAACCCCAACAGAAAGGTGTTTTCTCATAAGAACTCTAGCAAACTCATGAGGTTTGGTTCATGCCATGGAACAATGAGGAGGTCACAGTGCCACTACTAGGAGAAAGAGGATAGGCAAAATACTGCCTTCTTTAATGTGTGTACTATGCAAAATGTCCCAAAGTATATCAGCTGATGTTGACCACACTTCCAGCCATCTTCTCACTCTAGAGAACCCCAGTCAGTATGCCTTAGCCCATACCTATGAATTTGAGTGGTGCGGTATGTGCGGCCCCAGTCCTGTGTCAGACAGGGGGTGCTGAACATGAACACAGAGACCTCTAATTGAATCAAGTCTCATTTCCAAATGAGTGTTTTTGGATAGTGGACAACAGATACAAAGGAGATAAGGCAAGTCCAAGCTAGAGAAATGCTAGGGGTTCTCCTTACTTCTCTATAGTAAACTATTTATAACATTTCCATAACTCACCGTAAGAAAGAAAACATGAGACCTTAAAGCAGGGGTCCCCAACGCGGCACCCGCGGGTTTTTGTTTTTTTTTTTTTTTTTGCTCCGCCGGCAGCACTCGGGGTGGGGTTTTTTTGTTTTTTTTTCCTCCGCCGGCAGTGCTCGGGGTGGGTTTTTGTTGTTGTTTTTTTTGGCGCCCGCCGGTAGCGCTCGTTTTTTGTTTTTTTTGGCGCCCGCCAGAAGGAAAAGGTTGGGGACCACTGCCTTAAAGTATTCCTGTTGTCTGTACACAATAATCTCAAGTGGGGAGCTAAGAATGGTTTTGGAAGCACTGTACAAATGTTCACCACAAATTTAGATTATAAAGTAACCAACCCAATAAATAAAACAATATATATTTATTTAGCACAAAATCCTCTATAGTCTAACAATAGTCGGTGTGTTCTATTTCTATTTCCTAGGGCACTTTTTCTCCTTCAGATAGCATAGAGCCATCAGGAGTTACACAAGACATTTATAATATCGTAAATCAGTTATTTGGGACAGAAAACACACAATAATAATTGTTGGGCTGACAGCCCTTTTGAAAGCTTTAAGGCAATTTAAGAGCTCTAATTTTGCAACCCCATCTTGTGCAAGTAACCTTTATTCAGTCCCACTGGCTCCAATGGGACAACTTGAATTGGTATCGAATACTCATAGGAAAAGGGGTAGCAGGATTGGGCTTTCCATAGGGCTGCAGTGATTTTATTTTATATCTATGTCCAACAAAAAAAACCTAGAGTTAGGATATTAGAAGACAACGATATTGCTGAAATGGACAAAAAACAGTTGCCCAAAAGACAACTGAGACAGAACTGGACAGTTATATATGTAGGTACATCACATCATTAAGCACAATTTCTGATACATAGCCACCACTGTTTGCCTTATTTTAAAGAACAGAGGTAACCCCATAGAGAATGCTCAAGATTAGGACATTTGCAGATTTTAAAATCTATAGCCTTGATATATATATAGAAGACAACAGATACCTTTTGGTAAAGGAATGTAGCTTGCATCTAAGAACAGAGAAACATTAGTCAACATCTTGTTTCACAAACAAGATAATAGAATCACTGGATACAGAAGACCACCCAAACTTGACTAGAATGTTACAACCTTCCCATTTGCTGTGTTTTCACAATCACACAGATCAGTCTCAAAGATGTGCAGCAGCTAGTTCTGTCTTCCCTCCTGTGGTTACCACCTGGACTAGGCTGCCTGAGCTTGGTCTGTTCTTCCCTGTGATCCAGTCATAAAAGGTTCTGTTAAAAAATATGAGAATATAAGAAGTGTGAATGGGCAAGGGGTGTTAAAAAAAAAAAAAAAAAAAAAGTCAGCCTGCCATATCCACTTTTCTCTCTGTATGCTGTCTTTTTATGTGTGGATCCTTTATCATTGTCTCCACGAGGACAGACCCTTACACTCACACGGACCCCCACTAAATCAATAATGTTCTACACAGGGATCCACCCGCAGAGATCTGATGGCATGACTGGGGCCTAGAATGTAAGCTCTTCAGGGCAAATAGCTGTCTCGTCTGTCTACAAAGCACCTATTGTCCTGTTGGGCTCTATCACCATGATTTTCAGAGAGTGTGCAGCACCTCTGAAAATTCAGTCTTAGATACATAATAAATAATAAACGTTAACTTTGGGTGGAAGGTAACCGTACCCCGATTCTGCTCCTAAAGTTTGCAAAATATTTCAATTTCTTAAGGAAAAAAAACATTTTAAAGATAAAAAGTAAATCCTACAGAAATTTACTGAAACTGATGTCATCAAGGTAACTAGGCACATTGGGGTCCAAAACAAAAAATATTGTTGGCATTCCAGTAGAGAACTGTTTTTTCCTTCAGAGTCACCCTTCCACTGAAAATTATGGCTAAAATAAAGTTAATATACTGCAAAGCTGTGACTTTGCTTTTTCTTTCCCTTTCTCATATATTTGTTCTCCTCTCTCATTTTCCACTTATTCTTTTCTCGCTCTTCTCCCCTCTCTGTCCATTTTTTTCCCCTATTACCATCCTCTGAGTCTCTCTCAATTCCCTCCTCTCTTTCCTTCACCTCCAATGTCCTCCTTTTCTATCCCATCCCTATCCTTCTTGGTCTCATGCTCTTTCCCTTGTCTAGTGCTTTTTTCCTCCCCAGATTTTTTCCTTCCCTAGGCATCCTACCCCTTTAAACGCTCTCTTCCATCATCACTCCACTGAACTGCATAATTGTGGAAATGGTTCTTCAGGGCTGTGAGGGGAGCAGTGGGACTTGGAAGTCTCACAGGGAGGAATTCACCCCTCAGCAGAGGGCCACCACATTGCCTATGCTCAATTTAAACACTATTTTGAAGATAGGAAGAGGTGCAGAGGCCTTGTGTTAGCTGCCTAAGGTGGAAGGGAGAAGTGCAATTTCATCCAGAGAATGCAAAGCATTCTTCAGGGCCCATACTCTAGCCTCATGCTCTGCGCTCCCCAGTAGCCATTTTGAATGGTCATGCAATCTGATGCAATGCATTCTGGGGCAGACTAAACCCCAGAATGTGATTACCAGATGGTATGAGAATTCCTGTGAGGATTCTCAAGAGGAAGGCATTGTCACCAGCTCTCACAATATTTGGTGTTTTTCTTAAAGCCCCAGCTCCTGAAGGCAAGTGATTATGTGAGAATCTCACCTTTCATTAAGGAAGTAAATCTTTAACACCCTACAGGCTCAGCAACCAGGAGGCAAATTAAAGGAAGCATGATTTTCAAGATAATCTCATGATTTTGTGGGGCCTGGCTCGTGATTTTTGAATACGTGGGGTTAACAATACAGGGAAATAGTCTTTGGTTCTACCAGGAAGTGTGACGGAGCTTCTTACAGAGTGTGATCATTACTGAATCATAAAACAATTTCAGAGAGAGATTTTAGGTTGATGGTGCTGGTTTAACTCTTAGAAAAAGGGGGAGTGGGCAGGGGATTGTTTTACCCACTGTGGCTAAAATTACTCTAGTGGAACAGATTATGGTTTAGTCCTCTTTTTTTTTCTTCCAGTTTATTTACTTTATGCAGCACTCCGTGCAGTCAGTCTCACATGTAGAATCAGTTCCCATGTTTGTGAGCATTTCTCACAAGAGAAAAACAGTTTAAAAACAACCCTTAAAATTATGAACGTGTTTGTAAACCCACAGCATCTGGCCAAATGGTCTCAGGAGTGCAGGTAAATAACTGAAAGTACTTAGCTAGTTTTTTTTTTTTTTTTAAACTGTCAAGTTGGCAGTGACCCTTTAAATAAGGCAACTCAAACAGCTGCCTAGGCCTCCTTTGCCTAAAACCATCCCTGAATGGAAGGTCCAACTAAAGCACTCCAAAAGGCAAGGAAATCCAGAGTCAAAACAGACATGCTGTAAGAACAACGATGGGAAGAACATAGCTTCAGCCTCGTTTCCAAGTACCCTGGCTTCCGCAGGCTTAAAAGGGAGAACTAGAAAACGAGAGAGATTTTTTCAATGCCCTTCATGATGTATAAAGTTGGATCTGTTTCCACTCTTCCCTCCCCCACAAAAAAATGTTGCTGTTTAAAAAGAAACAAAATCCTACATCATGCCTTCACTTCCCTCTCTATGCCATGCCATCTTCGGCAAGACAATGCCACAAAGCCAGCACCAATGAGCTGCAGGGCTCCCTACCCTCAGCCGAGCGAAGGAGGGGACGCTGAGCCTCTACCCCTCAGTATGGAGCAAAGAGATCTGCAGCTCATCTTGCAGCTTTTTGCTGCTTCATTCAGGTCCAACCCTCCACAGATCTAGCCAGTGAGGACTTGATTGAGTGATATCACTCAAGAAATAAGCAGACAATGGCACTTCTGTGGGGAGGAAGTGGGCACACAGAAGGAGGGGGAACTACATCTACCTTAACACAATATAAAAGGAGCATAAATGCCTCTTTACAGTTCACCTTTAAACCAGACTGCTTATGTCTGACACAGCTGATTGTGATTTAACTTAATTGTCTGCATGCTTTAAAACACTCAGGGCTAGAGCCTCAGCTGGTGTAAATTAATGAAGGGCCACTGAAGTCAATGGAGTTATGCCAATTTTCACCAGCTGAGGATTCGGCCCTATAAGCTTAACCTAACTTCAAGGCACAGAAAATAGGGTGTGCACAGAAACATCCAAATCCAAGTGACAAGACTGCCTATTTTTAGAAGAGAAGATGCAAAAAAACAGCTGTTTTAAAAGGAGAGCTAGGAATTGTTTAGTCATTGTGCATGTACTCACTCAGCAAGGAATTCTAGGGGTGTCCAGGAGCTGAAATCTGCATCAGGCATTGATTTCCTGTTCATTGGTGTATCCAAGGTAACCCTGCAATTGAGAGAGATAAGCCTTTCATTTGTACATCATGCTTCTGATAAGAGCTGTCTGCTCTTCCATTCTTTGCTCTAGTATATGCTGAATTTTCAGAACAGGGCACTGAAATCCAAACAATGTTAGACGGATTTCTCTTGAAAGCTGTATGTCTCTAACAGCATGTAATCATCAGCCTCAAGTTTTTAAATCTATATAATTAAATATGACATTTGTAAGGTAGGATCTTCAAAAATGCCTAAGTCACTGATATGTTGCTGAAAATCCCCCCAACTGTTACTCTCTTCAAACTTTATACAATAACAAAACCTTTCAAGGCATCTATGCAAGTTTGGAATGGCGAGTAGCCAAGAGACCAGTGTGAACTTGGTATCTGACTGTTGGTGGTACTCTGCAGGGGAGGCTGTTAATTATTCAAATATCCTGTATGTTGTCATTCCCTGTCCAAAAACAAATGCAGTTGGAGAAGCTTGTAAAGAAGAGGGGGAGATGTAATTAAATGAGTTCAGACAGCATTTTTAAGCCCCTCTACAGTACTTCTGAGCACTGACAATCTTCAAAGACTGTGTTTCACATGGGCCTGGAAAGGAAATACTCAAATCCTTAACTGGGTTATCAAAGGGAATCACAGAAGTTAGATCTTTTCCATGTCTATTAGGCCAGCCAGTTCATCCACCCCTCTGCCAATGCAGGCAGCTAACTTATAATAAAGTGTTAATAGGCTTGTAGCCGGGAAAAGAGGAACTAAGCCTTTTGTATTCACAAGTCTTCAAGGGACAATTATTTTAGCTGGCCAAGTTTCAGAGCAGTAGCCGTGTTAGCCTGTATTCGCAAAAAGAACAGGAGTACTTGTGGCACCTTAGAGACTAACAAATTTATCTGAGCATAAGCTTTCGTGGGCTACAGCCCACTTCATTGGATGCATGAAGTGGAAAATACAGTAGGAAGAGTAACAAAGCTCCGAGCCTGTATTGGTGGGTTCCGCGCTTCCTGGCGGATACAGTGGCCTCAGAAGCTCGCTAAGGCCCTCAATATGACCTCCCTTTCCCAGTATGGCGGCAAAGGTTATAGCTTATTGAGCTACTTTCATCACAGGCCGGTATGGGAGGTGGGAATGTGGAATACCCATAGTCTCTGTTGCTCCTTAGAGCTCCGTAGGCACAGTTTGGTCTCCTGCCTGTACCGTAGTCTGTTTCCCTTCTCCAAGGGATCTCTGTAGATCATGGGAAGGGGATGGGGGGAGACGGGGGAACCTGGGCCCGCCCTCTACTCCGGGTTCCAGCCCAGGGACCCTAATGATAGCAGCTGTTGGCGGCTTCCCTCCTCCACTGACGCTGCTTCGACTCCCTGGGCCACTTCCCCGTGGTTCCCTTTGCCAAGCTTCACCCTTACCTCAGGGTTCAGTAGTGCTTCCTCTCCTCCAGCTCCTTTCACCTGGGCTCCTCTTGAGAGAACTGGAAAGGAGAGCTTTTAAAGCAGTATAAGTGGGACTTTAATTGGTTCCAGCTGTCTCCATTAGCCTAACAGCCTTAGCTGACCCTTTGTCAGTTAATTGAGGTCAGGTGCCGGTATTAGCCTAACGACCTTAACTGGTTAAATTGGCATCAGGTGTCTTGATTGGCCTGGAGTAGCCCTGGTTTGGCTATCCAGGGAACAGGATAAGGAGAGTGATCAGTTAAGGTGAGCTATTATCAGCAGGAGAGAAAAAGAACTGTTTGTAGTAGTAATGAATATGGCCCATTTCCAGCAATTGACAAGAAGATGTGAGGAACTGGGGGGAGGGGGAGCATGGGGAAATAGTTTTACTTTGTGTAATGGCCCATCCACTCCCAGTCTTTATTCAAGCCTAATTTAATGGTGTCCAATTTGCAAATTAATTTCAATTCAGCAGTCTCTCGTTGGAGTCTGTTTTTGAAGTTTTTTTGTTGTAATATTGCGACTTTTAGGTCTGTAATTGAGTGGCCAGGGAGATTTAAGTGTTCTCCAACTGGTTTTTGAATGTTATAATTCTTGACGTCTGATTTGTGTCCATTTATTCTTTTACGTAGAGACTGTCCGGTTTGGCCAATGTACATGGCAGAGAGGCATTGCTAGCACATGATGGCATATATCACATTATTTTCCTACTGTATTTTCCACTGCATGCATCCGATGAAGTGGGCTGTAGCCCATGAAAACTTATGCTCAAATAAATTTGTTAGTCTCTTAGCTGCCCAAGTCACTCTACCAAGAGGATATATAATATTGTGCACTACAGTAGAAGCTACATTTCTATGGAAAAAATCTCAAAAAGGTAAAAAGTTTGGCAAGACATATTTTCCTCATCTAAAACACCACTTGGCATTCAGAAGTAAAGTTTGATAGACATCAGCTAACTTTGCCACCCAAAATTAAGGAATAGTGAATGCAAACATTCAAAAGCACTTTCAGCTAAATAAAACATTCCAATATTTTCTTTTTCCACATGAACTATAAAGCACATATTTTAAACAGTTTCATACGTCTAATTTGTCACTTTTAGACTCCTATCTACACTACAAAATAACCATATTTAAACATGGTTTAACCATCTGTCAAGGTTAAATCATGGTTTTCTAACATCGTTGTAACAATGATTTCTTCTGTCTGCACAGGAAAGAAAAAATGTGTTATTTATTGTTTATGGTAATGCCTATAACATGCTAGGCATGTTCTAGACTTTTGACGAGGGATGGTCCCTGCTTTGAGAAACCACAACCATGTTTAAACTGTTATTTCTGTAGCGCAGATGCGGCCTTAGAAAAGAAGTACATCCATGTGTCACTCAGTTACAGTCACACTTTAAAATTAAACAATGCAATAGTACAGGTAGCTATGCAACCACTTACGGTAGAACAGCAAGAGCAGCAGACCCAGATGGCAAGCCACTGTTTGCACCAGCTAGACTCTGACAAAGCTGATGTACTGCTCCTTTTGCCATGCCATACCCAACCATCCCTAACAATTAGAAATAAAACAGATTAAAAAAAGTTATCTCACTGACAAGAGTTGTGTAAAAAGAGACAGTGAAAGTTTCTCTGTTATTTGATGAAAGGAAGGTTTATATTTACCTGAAGCAATCTAGGAACAGAATCAGTCTTATAGCACATTGCCAAAACGTATACACATTTTTAGAAGAACTTACCCATGACAAAGGAATTGTGTTGCTATCACAAAGCTCAATTTATCTAGCAACACGGAATTTTAAAAAATATTTTTAAAAATTATGATTCGCTTAGTCAGTCTCACAAATTGTGTGCCATGAGATCTGAACAGTGTTATAGCACTTGTCTTTATAGAGACACCCAGAGAAGATATATCTAGAGCTGAGAGAACAGATTTTTCAGTTCATTGGCGATTTAAAAAAAAAAATAGTTTCAGGTTCAATAAAACATTGTTTCAATTTTGACCGTTTTAAATTTTTTGATTTAAAACAAAAAATTAAAGAGAACTTTGAAAAAAATCTGTTTCAACCCCCTCCCCCCAAAAATATCGATATTCTGTTTAGGAAATGTTGTAATCAAATGTTTCAATTTTTTCAGATTTTTTTTTGTTTTTCTAAATGAATACTTGAGTGAAATCTACACAAATTTTAGAAATCATCATATCTGCCTTTTTCACCAATTTTTTTTTTACCCCGCTCTAGATATATCTACTATCTATGGCCATAATCTTGCAAACACTTATGCATGTACTTAACTTTAAGGACAAGTAGTCCCACTGACTTTAATGAAACTATTCACATACTTAACAGTAAACAAGTGCTTAAATGTTTGCAGAATCAGGGGTAAATACATACAGCCATATTAGATGAGTCCAGAGGTCCACCTAGTCTTGTGTCCTGGTATGTCTGACACAGACCTTTACCAGATGCTTTGGCAGAAGTTGCAAGAAACCCCACAGTGGAAAGTCATTAAATAACTTTCCTTATGGGCAGGTTTCTTCCTAACCCTTATCAGTTACTAGTTGAATTAGGTTCTGTGGCATGAGAGTTTCTCTCTCCAAAAACAAATGTCTTATACTATTTAATGTAACTGTGGATATGTTTTCACCATTCATATAAATGCCTGTTACTTTATTTGGAATTTTACTGAATTCTTGCACTCAATGATATCTTGTGACAATGAGTTCCACGGGCTAGTTATGCATTGTGCAAAGACGTATTTCCTTTGATCAGTTTGTGTTGCCCTACAGTTTCACTGAATGTTCCTTTTTTGGGTATTACGATAAAGCCTAAATAGAAGTGGACAATTTACCTTCTCTTTACTATTCATTGTTTGTATCCCTTATATCCCCTCTTATTTGTCTCCTTTGTAAACCAAATAGTCCCAATCTTTGCCATCCATCCCTGAGCCCCTTCTACTTCTGCTATTTATTTTTTCCAGTTAGCTGTGGGCGATTTTCATTTAAAGTTACTGTACTTAAATAGGAAAATTGTTTCCAGAGTCTACTGAAAAACAAGAGGACATACCATAAGAATGGGGGGAAAGAATAGCTAGACTTCCATAATTATGAATAATAACAAGCCTAAATGTCAGAAGATACATTTGCACTAGTTGAGCAACAATTCTTTCCCAATTCCTCCTCACATTTAATAAGGTTCATGTGTTTTCCCACAGCACTGCTTGTCCTAAAAATCCACAATGATTGAAATCATCCTGCTCAAAACATGAAAGCAAATTAAGTTGATTCTCTACCCTAACAAAATGTCACGGAATTACTCCAAAGGGTTCACCTATTTGTATTTTTAACAGTACATGGTCAGTCTGTTGCAAAAAGGAAACAACCTTTTCACTCAACAACAACAATTTTATCTTCAGACTATGTTAGATGCAGCTTTAAACATGGGAATATAGAGGCCAAATCATTAACTAAAAACACAGTATACTTTCCTAGAACATAATGGTAACAGTTAATTCCTTCAGCTCTGTTTTCAGTCATAGCTTTGAAGAAGCACCCCTTATCTTTACAACCTATTTTATCATTTTAACTTTTAAAGTTTCTTATGTCACATCAGAATATTGTTGCAGATATCTAAGAGAGCAAAGTAACACTAATATAAGAGACACGGAAATGGAAGTTACTTCATTTGCATCTCAGACTAATCTTGCAGACTTTAAGGCAGGGGTCCCCAACGCGGTGCCCGCGGGCGCCATTGCGCCCGCCAGGGGGTGTAAGTGCGCCCGCAGAGCCCTCAGGGGTTTTTTTTTTTTTTTTTTGCTCCGCCGGCAGCGCTCGGGGTGTTTTTTGTTTTGCTCCGCCGGCAGCGCTCGGGGTGTTTTTTGTTTTTGCTCCGCCGGCAGCGCTTGGCGCCCGCCAGCAGCGCTCGGGTGTGTTTTTGTTTTTGCTCCGCCAGCAGCGCTCGGGGTTTTGGGGGTTTTTTTTGGCGCCCACCAGAAGGAAAAGGTTGGGGACCACTGCTTTAAGGGATGTTAACCTCTCTATCTTCACCCTTAACACCCACAGTCCCCTAGTGCGTGTGTTTTTTAAATTGTTTTCAGACTCTCTTTTCTACAAAGAGCAAGAAAAACTGGAATGAGATCAAAGATCACAAGGTATATTTCACAAAGTCTATACTAAACAACTAATGGAGACAGAGGCTGAAGGTCATCAAGCTTATCTGTGTCTGAAGCAAGGTGAACTGGATTCAGAACAAGCAGGATGGCCATGTTCAATAAAAACAACTGAGTCATCATGAACTTTAAATAAAATTAGTTACCTAAGAACCCTGCCTTCCAGGAAAGCAAATATGGAGTTTAACCTTCTCCAAGGGTTTACAGTGTTGTACCTAAAATTTTTAATGTGTTGTTATTCTTAATTATTTCCCAAGCATTTCTGACTGCTTGATATATTGAAAAAGATTTCACCAAAGCCAGACAACTAGTATTTAAGCAACAGATTTTCTTTCTTTCTTTTATTTTTTTGCACTATACTTGCCATGGGTTTTGGATTGCCAACTGCAAAGTTACAACTTTCCTCAAGGGATTCAAACAGCTGTTTACCATATGTATATGGGAAGAAATGTAAGGGAATAAAACTGTTGTTTCTCAAATAAGAATAATTAAAACAATTATTGTTGGTGTCAAAGCAAACACCACATTTTGCTTGTTACCTGGAGTTCCAGCCAAAGCAGCTTTTGCTCCAGTCAAAGTCAACAAGCCTCCTTCTTTCAGATGTTTTGTGGCTAAGTGACTGGAAATAGTTGACGTCCAAACACTCTGTTTCCACATCAGGTCAGAATTTTTGTATAAAGCTGAAAAACAAAATAGTTCATAGAATATCAGGGTTGGAAGGGACCTCAGGAGGTCAACTAGTCCACCCCCCTGCTCAAAGCAGGGCCAATCCCCAACTAAATCATCCCAGCCAGGGCTTTGTCAAGCCTGACCTTAAAAACCTCTAAGGAAGGAGATTCCACCACCTCCTTAGGTAACCCATTCCAGTGCTTCACCATCCTCCTTGTGAAAAAGTTTTTCCTAATATCCAACCTAAACCTCCCCCACTGCAACTTGAGACCATTACTCCTTGTTCTGTCATCTGCTACCACTGAGAACAGTCTAGATCCATCCTCTTTGGAACCCCCTTTCAGGTAGTTGAAAGCTGCTATCAAATCCACCTCATTCTTCTCTTCTGCAGACTAAATAACCCCAGTTCCCTCAGCCTCTCCTCATTAGCCATGTGCTCCAGCCCCCCCAATCATTTTTGTTGCCCTCCACTGGACTCTTTCCAGTTTCTCCACATCCTTCCTGTTGTGTGGGTCTCAAAACTGGACACAGTACTCCAGATGAGTTGGGTCAATCATCTATAATGCAAGTCCTCTAGTTCTAGCTTGTGCCTCACCATATAGACTGAAACAGTATGCAAATCTGCCTTACGCCACTTCATATACCCCACTTCTGCTGAAATACTCATCAATGCCTTCAGCGCCTCGCCCACTGTATCTCCATTCTCTTTGGCTTCCTCAAATTCCTGCTCAACAGCACGTGCACAATACTATTACCTGACCTCACTACAACAAGTGTGAGCACATCCCCTATCCTCAGCCAGTTCCATTGGCTCACCTTTAATTTCTGTACCCTGTTCAAAACTCCCCTCATTTCTAAAACTACCATGGACTTGCTTTCATCAGTGTCAAAGACCCCGTCGCTTTCTTTACACCCTCCTCCTGTGCTCATCTTGCACCACTTCCTCTCTGTCCCTTTGCATAGTCTCACCTGTGATAGTGAGAGCCTTCTCTTCTGCAGCTCTTACCTTCTAGAACGACCTTTTCATCTGCAGGGAAAACAACTCTTCTCCTTGCCTATTGTTCTTAAGTTCTCACTCTTTATTCTTTTAACTTTGTAATTGTATTATTTAATTTTATAGTCCAGTTAGAGTTTGTATGAGAGAAGCTGTATAAAATAAAGTTGCATTGTTTTGCATAAACTATAGGTTTAAGTCTGTTTAGTTCTTGGATGGGTGACCACCTGAGAAAACCAAATGCTCTATATGCTTTTTCTTTTCTGTGATTGCAAAGACTGCTCTGAAATATTTTAGGTCTACAGTGGTGATCTTTGGGTAGTGCTCTGTAGTATTACATAAAACCTAGTTTTTTATTTCAACCGCTGCTTGCTTACTCCCTGGAATGTCATGGAAAACAACACTAACTGCTGAACCGCAACCATTTTTTCCCCAGGGGCTTTGGTCTTGTTAGATCTCATAAGCTATGCAGGACTGGACCTAGTGGATGGAAAACCCCCAAGGCATAAAGGAATTGGTGGGAAACACATCTTTGGTTCATCAGACTATTGTTCAAACAGGGGCTCCATCTGCCTACAGGAGGTCTGGACTGTACAACTGCTGCCTAGACATGCTCAGAATCTCAAGACTTATAAAGGACTGGCCTGCATGTAGTTTCAATTAAAAAAAAAAAAAAAAAAAAAAAAAAAGGAGAGAGAGTTGTAGTATTACAGCTAGTCAATTCAAATGAAAATAGAATTTTAAAATAATTCAGCAATTGTTAGTGTTAACAACATATTACTGGGGGACAGGGGAAGAAAAATTAAGATTAAGCAAATAATATTGAATACCTATACCTTTAGCATTTTAAGATGTTTATTTCCATAAAACACTACCTTAAACTCAAACACACACATATATTAATGGCATGAAGTAGGCAGGATGACTACCCATCCCTAGACATTCCCATTTGCCATCCTGATAGTACTATCAGTTTAAGTTATTGACAATCTGTTATCTAATTTAGAGCAGTTAAACTGTTTGACTGCATTGTGTTGGATTATAACAGATACACACAAATATTTACTTTTTTATGAAACACTAGTGAATGTCATCTTCCTATGTTGTCTTTAAAAATAAGAAACACCTTTGCCTTGTATGTGGTGAGAAAGGGAGGGTCCACCAGCTGCTTTATATACTCCAGATAAGAAATTAGGCTAATAATTTTGGGTACCCTAACCTAGGTTAGAAAAATTCCATTCTGGCTATTATGAAATGTTAGGAGCTCAGTAACAAGCCATTTTAATGTTAAACTTGAAGACCTGCATCCATTTAAAAAAGCTATTTTAGGCACTATATAAAAAACCTGTCAGTATGCGATAGTATAGTGCCACAATACACCAGCAGTGAAGACTCTGGAAGGTAGTATGGCCTAGTGGATAGAGCACTAGACTGGGACTCAGGATACTTGAGGTTTATTCCAGGCTCAGCCAGTGACCTTGGGCAAGTCACTTTAATCTCTGTGCCTCAGTTTCCCCATCTGTAAAATGGGGCTAATGATACTGACCTCACCTGTAAAGCACTTTGATATGTACTGATGAAAAATACTACATTAGAGCAAGGTATTATTATTAATCACATGTAACCATCAAATAGAAAAGGCTATGAAAGATACTTAGAGGTGGTCCAGCTCCCATTGATTTGGATACTGTGTGATCACAGTAAAAGAGAGATTTTAGTCTGAGAGATCTACCTCTTACCATGACTTTCTTCCCATTGCATTAATGTGTTTGTCAGTATACTACTAACAAAGGGCTTACATTTAGCTTTTGCACTTCCGCCTGCCCATCCTCCAGCTACACACAGGATAGCATCCACCTTCTGTTCACCCAGAAGTTTTCCAACATCTGCTGTCACCTTAAATATATAACAAAGAAGTTATAAAGTCATTCTGAAAATACTGCATTGAAGAAGTAAAGATATAAATACCCAACCTTTAAATTGTAATTTTTTAAATTATGTTGCACACATGGTGATGTAAGCAGCTATTTAAAATTAGAGTTTATGATTTTACCCACTGGAAGTAAAACAACAATGCTGAATGCTGAAAACAGATTAAACAACCACCATATGCTAGGTGATGTCAATGGAACTAACGTGTGAGTAAGGCTTGCAGGATCAGTTAGTTTCAGGGATCAGGCCCTTAGTTTGCTATCTACTAGCACTTTGAGTTTCTCTTGGGACACTGCTTTCCAGGTAACAGTCCTTCCCTTTGTATTGTACTGTTCAGAAACATGGAATGAAGATGTAAGAAAGAAATCTCATAATGGAATAGCCTCGCTGTTGGTAAAGTTTCTGCCTAACCCTAAAGCTTATACCCTAAAGCTTGGGAGCATAGTTTATACCCTCGCTTATAAGCTTAACGCTTGAGAGTTTATACTTTTAACCTACCCTATTTTTGTTTCCTCTCCCGTGTAGGACTTCATATATATATTAGCACTGAATTTTATCTCTGTGGAACTTATACCAAGAACACCTTTTGTTGTTGTGCAAATTATTCAGCGACAGATCAGTTTCCAAGTGAAAAACCAGGGGTATAACCAAATCATTTCATGTTTTAAAGAAAAGGCCAACATTAAAAAAGCAGAAATGACAAATTTGAGGCTTGAAATACTCCACAATCTATTTAAAAGCCTTCTGAATTATACATGCATAAAAGTAACATTATGCCTAATGATTCAGTTTATCAGTTAGAGGAACATACTCATATGTGAAGAACAAGGCTTCACTTGTTGATAATAATGTAAAAAAATCACACGTAGGCCCCAATTCTGCAACTTCTGCATGGGGGTGGACTGTTGCATCTGCATGGAGCCCCATCAAACTCTCGGAGGCTCTGTATAGGCACAGCAATCTGTCTGCACACAATACATTTCAGGATTGAGACCCAAGAAAGAAGTGGAAGGTTAGGAGACCAAGTTCTTAAATAAATTGTCACAGCTAAGTCTCCAAGAAACATTTTCATGCAGATAAGTTGTGTTCAATTAACCTATCCAACTCTATTGGCTTTTCCTGAAAAGTGCCGTGCCTGCTTCCGAGGTTCATAATGAAGGGTGTCTAAATAACCACGACATTAACAAAATGAAAAGTCCTAATTCATCTTGACTACAAATGTGGGTGACTGTCAAGAAAGGAAATCAGATTAGGAGAGACAGGTAATGCAAAACTGTAGTACATTTACAATTTGAATTTTAAAATGACGGTGTCCGGTAATTTAGGCTCCAGAATTAGGTGATTTTTGTGTTGTGTGTGTGTAGGGGTGTTTGGTTTTGTTTTTTTAAGTTTCATAGAAATGTTTTGGGCACCAATCCTGTGAGATGCTCTTCACAGTTAGACCCATGAGTCCGTGTTAGCCCCACTGACTTCAGTGGTACTCTGCATGGGTGTACAAGCATCCCCATGTGAGGAGCTTGCTGCATTGATGACTGAGTGTTGATTAAACTATTTTTCTTTAATTTATTTCTTTTCATAATTTTGCAGAATTCTGACAGAGAAGGAGGAAACAAGGAAATTGACTAGAAACTGGCAAGTCTAGTTTCACTGCACAAAGTGCAAAAAGTAAACCAATGTGACCAATGGAAAAAAAAAAAAAGATTTGTAAAATTCTTTCAGATTCTGTCTACAGCAGAGGTTCTCAAACTGGGGGTCAGGACCCCTCAGGAGGTTGCGAGATTATTACATGGGGCGGGGGTGTCACGAGCTGTCAGCCTCCACCCCAAACCCTGCTTTGCCTCCGGCATTTATAATGGTGTTAAATATAAAAAAAAAAAGTGTTTGAATATAGAGGGGGGGGGTCACACTCAGAGGCTTCTGTGTGAAAGAGGCCACCAGTACAAAAGTTTGAGAACCACTGGTCTACAGTTTGTTGTTACCCAGATACAGATTTTAAAGATAAATATGGTTTTAATAAAAGGAGGGTGTCCCTGGCCTCTCTGAATGTAATAATACATATACATAGGCTCCATGTAATCCCAAAGAGAAAAAACAATGGAGAGTGAATGAGAACTCTGCCTTCTTTTAATATGAATACACTGATGATAGCCTTAACCGTGGGGAAGCCAGGTATCAGGCTGAAGATGACCTAACTGCATGGCCACAGGGAAACAATTTATAAAAAATAAAGCAAAGCAGTCTATTCTATAATCTATTCTAGATAGGATTATATACTGCAGTCCTTAAGACATTTAGAGACCTGGTGCTTTTCTCAACACTTTAAAGAACTGCCCAGGCACCTTCCTAACACAAAGCAGCTGGCCCAGAGATTGATGCCACAAGCTTTATTACAACATTTAAAGGAAAATGAATCAGTCACCTGATCTGCTTGCTCAGTGAAGGAGTCGGTCATTTTCACAACAACATTGGCATTAGCTTCTTCATTTTCTGCTAGGTCAATGCTGGCAACCCACTGATAACAACAAACAAGAACACAGAGAATTTTACTTTTTAAATGGATAATTTATCAGTAAATAACTGAGATTTAAAACAAAAAAAGTATTGAAGGAGCCATACAGTCTGTACTTTGCCCACTTCACAGCTGGGGTGAAAAACCAAATGCACTCGATGATTTGCAAGGAAGGCAGCAATTGGCCAGCTACAAACTAGCTGCCAAGCTTTACTCCTTCGCGGGGAGGAAGCTTCCCACCTCTTTGGGGATTAGCTGATGCAAGAAAAGGTTTAAACTGTCTCTGCCAGAGGAGTTCGCGGTGTGTCTCGGCGAGATTTACACTCTCGCTGGTCGGTTCTCAGAGCTCTGCAATTCACAGATCACTGCACGGGGGAGAGCCCTGGCCGCTGGGCCGAAGCAACGCAGAGCGGTGCAGGGCTGCGATACGCAGGAGGGCGCATCCTCCCCAGGCAGCTGCTCCCAAACACACCCCAGGCCATGCAGTAATGGCACTAAGTGCCCAGCCCGCTCTGTCGGTGGTTACCCAGTGCTTGGCTCTGAAATGCTGCACGCATTTGGCTCCCAGGGCCCCTCTGCCTCCATACACCAGCACCCTGTGCGCCTCTGCTGCCGCTGCCATGCTCCGTCCGCTGCCCGCCTGGCTCCCTCTCGCCTTCGGAGCCTGCCACTGCCAGGGGCTCCGGAGCCCGCCCCGCCCAGCAGCTCCGCCTCCCCGCAGGGCCGCCCAGCGGCAGAGGGACCCCTTCGCTTCCCGCTTCCGCGCTCACCACCGCCATCTAGGCTGGCTGAGGAGAAGCTGCGGGTGGCGCTGCACCAGTTCCCCCGGGACAGGGATCAGTACAACACGCCCCTGCGGCGGGCCTTCTGTTTAAGTTCGAGGTTTAAATAAGGACGCTTGGTTGCACACCATGGATGTATCTATCAAATGCCGGTGAGACAGCGCTATGCAACAGCCTCCTTTGATAACACAGGCGGTACGTGCATTTTCGATCATTTCCCGCCTTTGCGCTCCCCTATACAGATTTCCCACGCGGCTAGGAGTCATTGTAGACTAGTGGCAGCAGAAACTTTCTTAAACTTCTGCATTTTAGTTAAAAATAAAAAAGTCTACCAAGCAACACGTTAATGCCCCAATACAAGGAAAAGCCAGGGTGCAAATGGTGCTGGAAATTCAGTAGGAGACACTCAGTACTAAGCTAGTGCCCAAGCAGCATGTTTGCGAGCAATCCCTCATGGTCACTACGGGCCCCACATTGCACTTCATGTAAAAATAAAGGCATCTTGGTCAAAGTCCAACTCAAAACGTTACATCCTACTTAAATTTCTAGCGCATATTCAATGAACCTATATCCCTATATGTTAATTTACCAACAAAATGCAGCTACCCCTGACGACAGCAGCTATTAAGCAGAACACTACATAATAACTTAGGGCAGGAAATGTTTGTTCCTTTTAATAAATTTGTCAGGTGATCTTATTCTCTGATGCTGGGCTCAGGGTAAGAATATGTAAGTATAGATTAGATAAAAGAATATTAAGTAACCGACTGAATCTGCAGGTGAAATTTAGGTCCACTAATCAACTGAGTTGGAATGTATCCAGGACTCCAGGGTTACCCTCCTTACTTTTGCAAATAGTGCTATGTGGGACCTTCACTCAGGGCCGGCACCAGCCAAGCAAGCTCGTGCTTGGGGCGGCAGATTCTACGGGGCGGCATTCCACCCAATCCTAGGGCAGCACGGCCGCTTTTTGTTTGTTTGTTTGCCGATCCGGCCGCCCTGTAGGGGGCGGCGGCACGGAGGACGGGAGCGCCCTGCTGGGAGCGGGCTGCGTGCTCCGTCTGCCCCAGCCGGTGCCAGGTCTGTAGCAAGCCTGGCAGGGCAGCCTGCGTCCTTCCCTCCCCGCCGACCGGAGCAGCGCGGAGCCCTCCCGGCAGGCGGCGCGGCGGTCGGGACTTGTGGCGAGCGCCCTGGCCGCCCCCCTTCTCTCTCTCCCCCCGCTCACTCCCCCTCCCCCCTGCTAGCACATCTGTAGCGCTGGGAGTCCCCCTGCACCCTGTCTCTGGCCACGCCACAGGTTGTTGTTATTTTTTCCCTGCTTTGCCGCTCCGGCCGCCCTGCAGGTTTTTTGTTTTTTTTTTGCTTTGTCGTTCTGGCCGCCCCGATTTTTTTTTTTTGCTTGGGGCGGGAAAAAAGCCAGAGCCGGCCCTGCCTTCACTGACGATAAATGATCAAGACTTTGGTTTTATATTTTACCCAAAAGACAGCAGCACCTTTGACAGCACTAGTACCCCTCCACAACTTGTTTAGGCACTAGTCAGAGGAGTATTATGTTACCTACTTTACAGGGATGCTGGGAGGATTGATTGATTAATTAATGATTGTAAAGAGCTTTGAGGTCCTTAAGTAAAAGTGCCTATAGACGTGCAAACTGTTTTCTTTTTTTTTCTCAGTGCTATCTGGTAGTACTTCGGCATATACAGTCGTGACTGTTTCTGCACATGTTTACATTAGCAAGTTGCTGGTATATATTAAAGAAGACTGGCATTGTGCTTCTCCAAGCTACAACAAATTGCTTTGCATCCCATTTTATATAGAAGATTAATCTAATAAGTCTTGGCATCCTGAAATATCATTTAAACACTTCAATTAACAGGCTTGGCGAATGGAGCGTCATCATTTTGTTGTTTACAAACAATTCTGGTGGCTGTGATAGTAGTGACATTTAGAAAAAGGGGGACGGCAGCAACCACCAAGGGAAAGACATTTGATACAGCTTCGGTGTCAGCAGAATACTGGTGCCAATTTTTTTTTCACGTTACGTCCGTTTCACACAATCTGTTTAACTTTTCTTTATAATCCATACAACTGAATTGTGCATCTAAATTTCTCCCATGTGATCATTGTCAAGAAATTGGTGTCATTTGACTATTTAAAACAGGGAACAATTAAACCCTCTGATGAAACATTAGTCGTGCAATAGATATAGGATTACTTTCTGCAGAAACAAGCACCACTGCACTACAGTGTAATGAAGTTGTTCTTCGCAACCATTTCAGGATGTTGTTGCAGCAAATCTACACTTTTGGCTTGCCTTTTAACCGTGAAATACAATGAGATTTAAAGGGTATGTGTGGAATAACTGGCATCTTACCACCTGTGGATTTCTGAGCAGCAGCAAAATGTGAAACTCATCTAATTACTGCCAAGAGGCCTTGGAGATGATTTCTTGAAACTACTAGGATGCCCAACTGCTTTAAAAAGACCTTGTTTGCCTTGGCTTCTGCATTGAGTTTTGTGTCTTTTCTCTTGATTGTCATTGCTATGGGGACCCAAAAGTGGATGACTGGCAAAATCCTTTGTAAAACAGGAGCTGATTTGGTCAACGCCACAGACCCAGAGCTAGTTAAGTTCATTGGAGATATTTACTACGGACTCTTTCAGGGGGGCAAAATACGACAGTGTGGTTTGGGTGGGCGGCGTTCCAAATTCACAAGTAAGTAAAGTTTTGGTTGAATATATAAATAAATTCTAAGAGCATTGTAAGTCCTTTTGTTTGTAGTACCTGTAGAATAGGAATAGCTATTGAACTCACATCTATGGCTCATTTTCCTTGTGGCTTTTATGGTTCTGAAATATGAGTGATAATTTTTAAAAAACAAACATTTAGTTATGTTCTTTGGTACAACCTTGTATCACTGCATAAGCAGATAAGAAAAATATTCCTTAATTATTAAGGGATAGACTGAGAGTTTCCTTGAAATTCTGTGCTAGGGCCTGTGTATCTCTGTGCCACCCTAGGAGGAGTTCTGGGAAGAAACTGTGACTCAGAGACACCCCTCTGAGTCAGGATTCTCTTAGAGCTCCTATTTTACATGGGGGAAGGGGAAGTATGCTGTGTAAGTCAACTATCCTTCCCTTGTGTCCAGCTGACTCCAAAGGCTGTAACATAGAGGGAGGAGCCATGGCTCTGCCTGCTCCTTGACTCTCTCTTCTTCCACCATGCCCAGCTCTTTGTGGGAGGGAATATTGGCATACAGCCCCTGCTCACACACAACTGCCAATGCCTGAGCTCAATATCTGGGTAGATCCTGCTCAGGGGAATGGAGGAAGGGGCAGTTTTATATTCCCTTAGTCTCCAGCTCAATCATGTAGTGCTAATTCAATCCTTAAATACAGACTTTCTCATCAGTTGCTATGCAACCTGAAGGGGAGTGCTATAATTACACAGTGACTACTGGAATGCATGGATATTATGCCAAAAGGGTCTGATCCTACAGTGCTTATGCAAACCAAACTCCAATTAAAATCGGTGAGACTCTTCCTTGCTAGGACTGAAACCAGATGGCAGCGTTCTGTAAATGAATACGGTATCGAGATTTCCTTTTTTTTAAAATTATGAGATCTTTAGTTAGATGCTGTGGACTAACACCTGGCCTCCCCTCGAGAGATTGCCCATGCTGGGTGTGGCAGCCAGGCAGGCACTCCAGAGCCATTTTGCCAGTGCACAGCATACATGGGTAGAACACCTCAAGAGGCCCTAGGGGACCACACTTAATAAGAACCCTTCTTTCCATTGCTTTAGAAACAAGTTACTGAGCAGACCCCCAAACCCAGTGGCCTCAGAGCACTGTGTGATGCGTTATCTGCCCCCAGCCCTTGATGAGGACACATAGGAGCTCTCTTCATCCTCTTTCCCTCCTCCACATACAAATCTGCAGGCTTAGTCGAATTTTGCCCTGTATGTTTTGTCCTTATGCCCCCTCCCCTAATAAACTGCTTCATATTAGTGCTCCCAGTATCACACCGACAGTGTGAGCCACAGAAGGCCCTACCATGATAATTATTCTCTAATAACAAAGGATACTACAGTAACTCCTCACTTAAAGTCATCCCAGTTAACGTTGTTACGTTGCTGATCAATTAGGGAACATGCTCGTTTAAAGTTGTGCAATGCTCCCTTCTAATGTCGTTTGGCAGCCGCCTGCTTTGTCCACTGCTTGCAGGAAGAGCAGCCCGTTGCAGCTAGCTGGTGGGGGCTTGGAATCAGGGTGGACCGGCAGCCCCCCTATCAACTCCCCGCCCCCCTAAGTTCCCTGTGCAGCAGATGCCCAGCAGGCTATCAATTGCCGGCAGTTCAGCTGTCCCTCCCCCCACTGCCATGTGCTGCTCCTGCCCTCTGCCTTGGAGCTGCTCCCTGAGACTCCTGCTTGCTGTGCGGGGGGGAGGGGAGAAAGAGAGGGGCTAATGTCAGGGTATCCCCCTCCCCCTGCACCCTGCTTACCCCATCTTCCATAGAGCAGGGGGGACACACGACAGGGCTCAGGATGGAGGGAGCTTGCTGGCAGCAGCTGTGGTCTCAGCAAGCTGATCTAATTAACAAGGCAGTGTACTTAAGAGTAGAGTCAGCGTACTTAAAGGGGAAATGCGCATCTCCCTCTCTCTCACACACACAGTGTGTGTCTCTGTCTGTGATGCTGTCTCCTCTCCCTCCATTCCTGCTGCCTTGTAGAGTGTGAGAGTTAACTCTTGAGGGCTCAGCCAATTGCTAGTTCATCATTTAGCAGTAAGGCATTCCCTGGGAAATATCCCACCCGCTGACTCCTCCACCTCAACCAAGCTTCACAATCATCATCACTGTATACCAGTACTAAATTGTTTGTTTAAAACTTATATTGTGTGTGTATATATATATATAGTCTTTTGTCTGGTGAAAAAAAATTTCCCTGGAACCTAACCCCCTCATTTACATTCATTCTTATGGGGAAATTGGATTAGTTTAACATCGTTTCGCTTAAAGTCGCATTTTTCAGGAACATAACTACAACGTTAAGTGAGGAGTTACTGTAGTTTCTGTCTCCACATTGCTCAGGCATCCTCCTACCTCCCCCAATCTCCTTCCCTCTATTGGTCCTGTTCTTCCTCAGGCTCCAATTTATAGCAAAGCCTATCAGTGTGGTGATTACTTTTTTAGTTTTTTAACCCAATTAACAACCCAAAAATTAAATAATGGAAGCATAAACTTTAAAAATACACATGCTTGAAGAGCACTGAGTTTTTCAGAGTAATCCAATCGACTTGGGTCTATGGAGGCATGGACACCTCAGAGAAGTGGAAGAGTTGCAAGGGATCCTGCATGTGTTACTTCACATAGAGCCACATAAAACCTAAGGCCAGCCCGGACTGGGATGCTCTGCAAACTTTATACAAAATGTAACTAAAACTTGGCCAGTGGCCCAGCAAAGCTAGCTGTTACCTAAACTACAACTGAGCCAAACATAGAAAAGAAAAAGAAGGTGAAAGGGGGAGGCTAAAATGGTCAGTGATATACTGACCCAAATAAAAAGGCCTTAGACCATGCCTAGGAAACAGTCATAGAAGGATTCTGCTGAACAGCTTCTTGATTCTGTAGATGGGGTCCCTAAACAGAGAATGGCGGTTCTCTTGCCTCATTCAGAGTCAACTTGAAAAAGGAGACTGAGAAAACTCATCTGACCGCAGATACATTGGAGGGAACACAGAGGAAACCTTGGGCCTAGATTATTAAGAGCTTTTTATAGGTTAGGCCTGTGGACATGAACTGGCAGGGCAAGGAGACTGGGACTAGGAGCCAGAAAAGGAAATAGAGGTTGTGGGAGGGACTGGGAGCAAGTGGATGTGGGGAAGACTGAGATTGGATGAGATGTCGAGGGAGACTGGGACTGGCTAGGCAAAGAGACTGAGAACCAGTGGGGCATGGGTAAGGAGGGAAAAGGGGAAGATTTATCTGATGAGCAACCAGGGAGAAGGAGTCTCCTAGGCTTACAGCCTGATTCAGCAAGGCACCTAATCACATTTGGTTGTTGTATAAGTTCAATACAGATACATAACTATTAGAAATGAGCTCATGGCACCGGGTTTGGATCTGAGATTGTGTCTACAGTTGGAACTAGGTGTATGATTCCCAGCTCATATAGACATAGTTGCCCTAGCTCTAATCAAACTAGCATGCTAAAAATAATAATGTAGCCGAAGTAGCACGAGGATCAGTGAGCAGTGGCATAGGCTAGCTGCCTTGCGACAAACACACCTGGGCCACAAGGGTGCATAATCTGGGCGGCTAACCTGTGCTGCTGCTCACCACTACCCATGCCACAGCAGCTACGCTACTGTTTTTAGCACACTAGCTCAATGACCGCTAGTGTGAATATGTCTACTCGAGCTGGGAGATCACACTCCCAGCTCATAGCATAGACATATTCTGTATCTGAATTTCCCCAAAGTTCAGGGGGGCACAGGGTCAGAATTCTGCTCCTCATGTAATGAGCAGATAAATTCATCCCTCATGAACTAACACACCTGTATCTACCCAGATTGATTCCTCCCGTAAATAATGCCTTGATAATTTGAGTGAAAAGCAGTTTATAGCATCAGTATAATGTATATCCTGTAATTTTCACAGGAAGATTTATACACTGAATAACTGAATATTTGTTTCTTGCCAGTCTTCCCTCATCTGGTGAAAAAACTGAATGCAGGCCTTCATGTGATGATTTTAATCTTCCTTTGTGCAGCCATTTCCTTTGCTCTGGTCAGTTTTGGATTCTGCATTCTCAATGCAATAAAAGTTCCATACCGAGCTATTAAAGGTCCAGCAGGTATTTGCCTATGGAATTTACTTGCAGGTAATATAATTTTAAAATAATTTTTACTACCAACCACATTTGAATAAAGTGGTAAAAATAAATGTGTACAGAAATGAAAACATCTTCCCCTTGCCATATCTATATTTCTCCTTGGCTTATATATTTGTGTGCAAAAATAGAGTTAGCACTGAAATCCCCTGTATTAGAATAAAACTATTAGAAGGAACTTCAGCCTTCAGCATATTGTAGATTGTTTTGTATGAACAGGGAATTCACATATATAGTCTCAATATCACATACAAGAGAACTTTAATAGAAACATAACAGTGCAATGCTTGGTCACCTAACTAATAAAGGCCCCAGTTCAGGAAAGCACTTAGGCACATCCTTAAATCCATCCTTAATCTGGATAGCACTTAATTATGTGTTTAACTTTAAACATGTGCTTAAATCATGTTTTTGTGAATCACAGCCAGAATGTCTGACTTCTTTTGAAAATGATTAATTATTTTTTCATTCTGTTGCAGGAGGCTTTACAGCACTGGCAGTCACTAGCTTTATAGCTGCTGTTAAACTTCATCGCCTCACAGAAAGAATTGCCAATTTCCAGGAAAATGTCTTTCAGTTTGTAATTTTGGAAGAACAGTATGAAAGCTCCATTTGGCTTTGTGTGGCTAGTGCTACATCTCATGTAGTAAATTTGTTGCTAATAGCCATAAGTGGGGTTCGTTTCCCTGAATTCAAGACTAAAACAGAAGAGGCGACTGTTACAGCAGAAGATATAATGTACTGATAACCTTCACCTACATAAAACTAGTTCTACAAAGTGAACTCTCATGATAAGAACAGCTCCTTGGTTCTGCAACTTTTGAACTGGATGGAGATTGTTGCTGCCATGGACAGTAAAACTGCCACTTGCAGAAATATACAGTATTTTTGAGGCCAGTTGTCAGTACCAGCAATTAATCTTCACTGCATGGAAGACAAACTATAGAAACCTCATGATTGAAAAACTAACCAATATGGACAACGGTAACGTTATTTTCTAGAATATTTTTCATCTTAAATATTTTACATATCGGAGTTAAAGTAAGTTTTTACCAAAACCAAAAAGTGAACTGTAGGTAAGGAAGAGAATACATAAATCGCAATACTTCGGCCTTTAATTTACAAGAATGCATTTTTATTTCAAAGCAGGAAGAACAGACACAGGATTTAAGGTTTTATCCAGAGTTGCAAGCTATTTCCTCAGAATTCTCTAGAAAATCTGAGAGGGCCAAGTACACCTTGTTTATTGATGTGCTACAGAACTGGAAAAGTAAACTCCATTACCTGGAAGACTGAAATGTAAGGGAAAGCACCAAGAACTTGTGTAAAGATTTAGAAACTTAGAAACAAATATCAAAAGCTAGACTCTAGAGAAGTGGAAAGAAGAAGAATATGGAATATTATAAGAAGAATATTCTTAGGGAAGAATAATAGCATCTAAGAAAAGTGAAGAGCTGGAAAGTGAAGAGCTCTCTAGCCAATGATGGGCAAAATGTTTGTACACAGACTCTAAATAATATTAGGATTGTTATGATAACCTGAAGATTCATATTCTGACAGACTTATGGTCTTCGGGCCTCTGCCAATTCTTGTTTTTATCTGAAATTAAGTACAAAATGTTGTCTGATGAAACAGTATTAAAATGAAAAAATGTTATGCTAAAATGGTTAGATGTGTGGAAAAGTTTGTTTGTGTGAAATACCAGCACTACCACAAGCATTTAATCAACTGAGTCACAACTGATGTGTCATAAATTGAAAATGATCAAGTCTTAAAGTGAACATGAGACTTCTTGAGTTTAACTATCATAGTGAAACAAAATAGATTCCTAAACTATTTATAGATGACAGTTACAGAAAATTGGATGTAAAGAATTTATTTGAATTCATGAAAAACTCTTTTGGTAAAGCTACCATCCCAAATTAATTCTTAAAACACATTTTATTTGTAGTCATCTGATTAATGGAAAACTGCTATATTTTGTAAATTGCAAATACAAATCTTTATTTTAGTCAAAGCCCCTATCAAAAGAGGTATGAAAATCTTTTAGAAGAAAGATCTGAATAGTTCTTGTACTGCTGCAGGATATTTTAAGAAAATCTTTCATTTTTATATGAAAATCCCTCTACACTGAAAAAATAATTTTAAAAGCCCAAGGTCAACACTTTCAAACTTGGGTACTTACACTTAGGTAAAATTCTGTATCTGATTCCAGACAGAGCAGCTGGAAACTCATTCCATAAGCATTCAAAAAATTCACCCATAAAGATTACAAAATAGCAGGGTAAGGAAAGCAGCGGGAATTTTCAATGATTTTGGAATGCTATTACCATCAGCTTTGCATGAGTGAGAAGCTAGAGTCAATAAAGGAGATGTTTCCTAACCCATAAGCTATAACAGCCAATTTTGTCTTGTATTTGTTTTACTTTTGCTTTGTTGACTTTCCTTCCTTGAGTCCAGAGGCCAGGGGTCGACAACCTTTCAGAAGTGGTGTGCCGAGTCTTCATTTATTCACTCTAATATAAGGTATCGCGTGCCAGTAATACATTTTAACGTTTTTAGAAGGTCTCTCTCTATAGGTCTATATTATATAACTAAACTATTGTTGTATGTAAAGTAAATAAGGTTTTTAAAATGTTTAAGAAGCTTCATTTCAAATTAAGTTAACATGCAGAGCCCCCCCGAACCGGTGGCCAGGACCTGGGCAGTGTGAGTGCCACTGAAAATCAGCTCGCGTGCCGCCTTTGGCACGTGTGCCATAAGTTGCCTACCCCTGGTCCAGACTATGGTGAGGAGGCAATATTAGGAGCGGGACTGCAGAAATCCAACCCACAATGTGAATATGACTTATATCTTAGCAGCCCACTCTTGTCTATCAGTGCCCCCTGGAAGAACTCATCATTAGTGTTCCCACCTTACCATCACCTCCCAAAACAATTCTGGCTGGTTCTGAATCTTGGGCATATGGCTCTGCTTTACTACATAATTGCAGACCCCCCTAGTGCTGCTGTAGTTAAGACTGAATTTAAGCACAAACTTAACTGCAAAACTTCTTTCCAGGTTGAAGCTTGGTACACAGCACAAGGCCTTACAATGCAGCACTTATTTATTTTTAGTCAAAGAATTTAGTGTAAAATGAAATATTTGTCAAATTACGATGCTGTTCTGTGAACATGTAACCTAAAAGCAGCTTTGATACAGAAACCATAAAATCATGGCAAGTAATTTATCCATAACTACCTATAACTGCCTTAAGGAACTGAAAAAGGAAAAGCACTTAGAGATATTTAATTTTGAGAAATAACTATAAAAGTGTACGGGAGCTACTTTTCATGAGGATTTTTACCACTTATTCCAACACATTTTAAAAACTGCTGACATAGTGCATGGTCCTGGAAACCTTACTCACGTGAGTAATCTACATTGGGACTACACACCTGAGTAAGGATTACTGATCAGAGTGAACATTCGTTGGACTAGGCTCACAAATTGATCAAAGTGGCGTGGCTCTAAAGGTACCATTAGGAGCCATTGTGTAAATAAGACTAGAGAAGATGGCTCAGAAGATTGGTATAACAACCTTTTACTTCGTGGTCACCAGTTCAAATTCAGCCAACATCACACATATAAAAATTGATGCAACATTTTGCAATAATAGTCCAAAATGATATAGCTTACAATAGGTTCATGGCTATCACTCTAGAGGACTGTAGTACTGTTTGCACAGTGTGTAGTGTGATCAACTATCATTATCATCTGATGACTGGGAAACGAGTTGGTAACCTGAATTTTGTTCCTGGTAGACAAGTGCTTGCATCACAAAAACGACCATGACAGCTGATACCCTTAGAGGAAGTCACCTGGACTGAACTGATTTGCAGGCTGAATTAGCCTTTCACCCCCAGAGGTCATCTCCCCAAAATAGGGTTGAGACATGTTGACAGGAGAGGGTGGAGGACACTTGCATTTTAGCTGTCTGTATTGTAACGTTCTGTAAAATCCAAATTCTGATTACAGTTAATGGTGTGCAAATACAGAATAACTCCTCATTGATTTAAGTGGGTTACTTTGGATTTAAATTGGTATAAATGATAAGAGAATTTGACCCATAACCTCAGTTGGTTCAGATGCTGAGGGTTATTAGCATTTTGTGCCTTTAAATGTCCCGTATTACTAGTGTAACGTCCTACACACGTATCCTTGTGCTTTCAAATGATTTTTGTCATAAGGACTCATTCAGTTGTCAACAAATTCTGCTATTACTTTAGTTCACAGATTTATATTTAGCTTTATACTCCCCAGGTTACGAATAATACTACTGTACTAGAATTACTCCACTCTTCTGGCTTAAAGCCCTTTTAGAGCCTTCACACATTACTAATATTTGCCAGTGATTCGTATTAGTGATTACAATTACTAGACTGAATATATAACCTTAACTATACGAGACTAGCAGTCTGCTATAATTATAGATGGGACTGGTAGCACTATCTATTTTAAGGTTGCCCAACACTTCCTAATTATAAGACCCTGTTTTCAGTTAACAAACTTTAATTGTTTGGTCAGAAATATTCTCATGTTAAAAAATATTCTGGCAGTCTTTTCTTGAGAAGCTTTAGAGCAGTGGTGGCAGCAAAATGACTGACCAAGTATTCTACAATTGGTTAATAACATAGTAAACGCATCCTGATTGGTTAATAATTAAATCACAGTGTTCTAATATCATGTGATGCAACGAGCCGCAGGAGACACATTAAAGAGCCATTTGGGGCTTCCGAGCCTCAGTCTGAGTATCATGCTCTAGAGCTTTGGAGTATGAAATTTGGCAAGGAGGTTAGCTTTATGCCAGGAATGTGTCTTTTGTTGTCCCCATGACAATCTGTCCATATTTGGCCAAGTTATAACCCTTTGAAAAATTGCAGTTCACCCATGCTCAGAGATTTCTTAGATTCTAGCAGCTAAATTCAACTAAAGATTCTGTCTGCACTGGGCATGCTCTAGCTAGGGGCTGAGCACAAATTTCTTGCAATTGCAGCTCTGCACTGCTGCGGGCTGTGCTGGGTTTGGGCACCTGAACAGAGAGCCAGTCTCTCCTCGTCCATCAGTCATCCTGCTGCTGGGCCCAGGAGTGTGGTAGAGGAAACTGCCTTATTCAAATACAGAGGGGACGGTATCTGTGGGGGAGAAGGGAACTGGGACTGGGAGTTGGCATAGCGGAGACTGGGAATGGCTGGGCAAGGCGATTCTGACCGGGAACTGGGGAGAGCAATGGAAGAGGGGGACTGGGAGCCAGAAAGTGGGGGATGACTGAGACCAGATGAGGAGTGGGGGGAAACTGGGACTTACTAGGCAAGGAGACTGGGAGTGAGAACCGGTAGGGCAGAGGGAAGGAGGTGAAGGGAGAGGGGAGACAAATCTGACAAGAAGTGGGTGTCCATGGGAAGAACTGGGACTGGAGGGGCAAAGAGGCTTGGACAAGGAGCTGGGACGGGGAGGCTGAGGGATGCTGAGACTGGATGAGTAGCCCAGGGAGGGACTTTAGGACGGAGAGTCAATGGAGAATGTGGGTGGTGGGGGGAAGCCTGGAAGCCAGGGTAGGAGAGAGACAAATTAGATTGAGACAGCAGGTAAGAAAACTGGGACTGGCTGGGCAATGTGACTGGAGCGAAGGAATGGTAAGGGGACGGACTGGGCCTGGGAGTCCAGAAGGGTGAGACTAGGACTTGTTGGGCAAGGAGAGTGGAATGAGAAGCCTGAGAAATAGAGACTGGGACTGGCTAATGAGGAGAATGGGACTGGGACAAGGAGCCAGGAGTGGGGAAGAGACAGGATGGGGATACAGACAGGGGGGAGGGATAGCTCAGTGGTTTGAGCATTGGGCTGCTAAACCCAGGGTTGTGAGTTCAATCCTTGAGTGGGACATTTAGGGATCTGGGGAAAAAATCTGTCTGGGGATTGGTCCTGCTTTGAGCAGGGGGTTGGACTAGGTGATCTCCTGAGGTCCCTTCCAACTCTGATATTCTATGAACAGCACAGACAGGATCAAGCTTGGGGAGAATATGCCAAAGAGTCTGTGCCCATGAGGGCACACTTCCCTCCAGTGCCTGGTATGGTACCCAAAATCACTAAGCCTCACCCTTTCTCTGCTATCAGCAAATATCTGTGAAACCCACTGACAAAGTGTCCCATCCCCCCTATGGACAAGGGGGCCCAATTAAGATTGCATAGTCAACCATACTGATGGCATTTCCCAACTTTTGAGTGCTTGACCTTGCACCCTGGATAGTGTTCTTTTAATGTCGTTTGTGTGTGTGTAAGTGTACAGCAGTTGTGACTCCCAACCTTTTCATTTTACCAAACTTAAGCTAGATCCTTGGCCTTACTAAGGCTTTTGCACTGCCTTTAAAAATCTCCCTCAAAGAGCCGAATTCCAGCCAGTGCAAATGACGATTGTGCCCAGTGCCTGCTGCTTTCTATTCAACTGCAGTCAGAATGTTTGCTCCAGATCCAAATGTCATGGTCACTGAAGATCCACTGCAGGTTAGAGTATCTACACAATGGAAGGTGGACAGCAGAGCATGATGAAGCCTAGCACAGAGGCTCATTAGTTGAGAGTCAGGAGTCTACGGCGGCAGTCACAAAAGCCTGAAGTACTCCTAGTTGTAGTACAGTACTTGTGAACAGGTCAGTGGCTGGGAGCTGTCATTTTCTTGTGTAGATTTTTCTGCTTACTACTAATTTCTTTACAAAAAGAAGAAAAAGAGGAAGTATCACTTACTAATCATTGATGGCCACTTTGCCCAGACCAAAGTTGGGCAGAGAATGAAAATATAAGCTTAAGTGTGGCATGTCAGCTTTAGAGGGCTGAACATCACTTTTGCGTTTTGAAGAAATGCAAAGACGTGGCAACTGAAAATGGCTGAAACAACATTTCTATACAAAAGGCAGGTTCCTGAGTGATGCGGAACATTCGGCTTTATGTATGGTCAAATGTGCTATTAGGAAAAGGGAGAGCTTAGCTTGCTCTTTTCCCATCTTTAAGTTAACAGTATTGATTCTATTTTTGACAGAGGTGTACATATGAATTGAGAAAAGTGAATCCAATTACTCTACTGTGTTGCTAATATGGATGATGGAGTGACGCTTCCCCAGACAATGTATAACAAAGATAAAGTGATGCACCATGGTGCACAGCTAGCAGAATATTTTAGTCATGACCTTGCAAGATTCTAAGTACCATATATGCTCGATCATAAGCCAGTTAGTTTATAAGCCGACCCCCCCCAAGATGGATAAGTAAAAATGGAAATTTTTTATGACCCATTCATAAGCCAATCCTATAATTCAGAGGTTGGCAAACTTTGGCTCCCGGGCCATCAGGATAAGCCACTGGCGGGCCGAGACGGTGTGTTTACCTCGAGCATCCGCAGGCACGGAGGTAAACCTAAGTAAACAGTGTCCCGGCGCACCAGCGGCTTACCCTGACGGGCTGGGACAGCACCTGGTGGGGAAACTTTTTTGGGGGGGGGAAGAGAAGCTGGGGGTCAGGGGAGTAACCCCTGTGATGTGACCACCCCCCACATGACCCCACCCCTAGCCCAGGACCCCCACACTCTCCCCATCCCATCCCTTCCCACCTTAGCTGGGGCAGGCCAGTGAGGATGTCTCTGGCCTAGCCAGAGCTTCTCCGGCAGGCTGGGCAGCGCGGCCACAGCCTGCTCCGGCGGGCCAGACCGGGTGGCACGGCCGCAGCCTGCTCTGGTGGGCAGGGCCAGGCGGCAGGGCCGCAGCGTGCTCCGGTGGGTGGGGCCGAGCGGCACAGCCACACCATACTCCGGCAGGCGGGGCCAGGCAGCACGGCCACAGCCTGCCAGCCCCAGAGCTGCAGCTGCTTTGGAGGCTGGGGGGAGAGCAGCGTGGCCAGAAGCGGAGAGACTCTGGCCCTGCCTCTTCCCTTCTGGCTCTGCTGGCTGTGCTGCCTCTCCTTGCTCCCTCTGTTGGGGGGGGAGGGGCTGTGTCCCACCTCTCCCTCTCTATACCCGTTCATAAGCCGACCCCCTTCTCTGACGCTTCCCTTTTTTACGAAAAAAAATCGGCTTATGAACGAGTATATACGGTATATCCAGCAAAGTAATGAGTGCCCTCAGCCCACATTGACAGTACTCAGTGCCTTCCAATATCAGACAAGCCTATTAAGAGCCTTTCTCCATACTGCATAACAAACTTTTCTTGTGCATAGTAATGATGACATTTATTGCTTTTGGTAATAAAGTGTTGTTATCCCTTACTTACCTATACTACAGCATTACACTGGCATCTAAAGGACACTTATTTAGGTGTCTAATGAAGATATAGGAGCTTAACCTGAAGCAAATTTTCTTTGAAATCTTGGACTTGATGTAGAGAACTATCTGCTTTATTCAGACATCTATTTTAGTTAGACCTCTGCAGAGAAGATATTACAAACTCCAGCATCATGCCCTTCCATGTACTAGATATGGTCTAAAGACTGGGAAAGATTCTTTGAGGGCCCTCTCAACTTTGGAACAATAAAAATCCTAGTCAGGAATAGGGAGGGGAGCAGTAGGGAGGGGGATAATATTTCCAGAACATTAGAGAGAGATACAAGTAACATGGTTCCTCTTTCAGCACACTCGATCTTTTTCGCACACTTGGAAAAATGAGCCACTGAGTTTGTATGTATGTAACGCGCTGGTGAGTGAATGTTACAGGCCCCCTTGCTCTCTGCTGATCCACAGAGAATATGAATTATTACAGCCCCAGAGCCTTAACTTTTTAGCTCAAGATGTAACAGCTCATGTTTTTAGCTCTGGAGCTCCTCAATTAAATTCCTGGTGTGCTGGCCAAGAGGGTAGAACATAACATATAAGAACATAAGAACAGCCATACTGGATCAGATCAAAGGTCCATCTAACCCAGTATCCTGTCTTCCAACAATGGCCAATGCCAGGTGCTTCAAAGAGAATGAACAGAACAGGTAATCATCAAGTGATCCATCCTGTCGCCCATTCCCAGTTTCTGGCCATCCCATATACAGAAACCAATAAAACCTATGTAGCTATACATACTATGCCTAAGGCTAAGATTTTGTCACGGTTATTTTTAGTAAAAGTCACAGACAGGTCACAGGCAATACACAAAAATTCACAGAACCTGTGACCTGTCCGTGACTTTACTAAAAATAACCGGGGGGGCAGGGCTAGGTGAAGGGGTGGAATGGAGTCCCATGGTGGTGCGGGGAGAATGACAGGCTGAGCTCCCCACCATGGTGAAGGGCACAACCCTGGCTCCAGCAACCGCAGCGGGGGGAGAGGGGTGCAGCCCCAGGTGGCACGCAGCTCCCCTTCCCCCCAATTGGCCGCAGCTGCGGGACGGTGGTGCATGGCCCTTGCTGCAGCCCCCACCAAGCCCCGGCTGCAGCCAGGGAAGGGGCGCATGGCCCTGGGAAGCTGCGAGGGGGGCACATGGCCCCTGCTGCAGCTGCCAGGCAGTGGCGCGCAGCCCCGGCTGCAGCCTCCACCAAGCCCAGGACACCGCGGGGCTGGGGCTTCAGGGTCCTGGTTCCAGCCCCAGTTGCAGGGCAGGAGCACACAGTCCTTCCTCCACCTCCTGAAGCCCTAGAGGTCACAGAGGTCCAGTATAGTCATGACCTCCGTGACTAAATAGTAGCCTTAACTATGACTCCCTCCAACGGCTGGCTCATGCCCTTAAATGTTTGTTTTTAGCTATAGCCCTCCCAAAAATAAATAATTATTTCAAATGTTACTACTTTGTTGATTTTCAAATGATATATTGTGCTGCAACTGTTTAAAAATGTAATTTAAAAAGGTGATAAGGTAGATTGTTTGTAGACCCATTCTTGCTGAGTGACACCAGGTTAGATATCACACAACATCTCTGAATCTTGATATAATTCTATACCACTTAGTAATGCTGCAACATCTTATTGAAAATGCTTCCTAGCATTTAGTGGAAAAACTGCACAGTTAGGTGAGAGGAGAAATTATGGATATGCCAGCCATTTCAAAGTGTACTTTAAATATAGCAGTGTAAGTTCAGTTACAGGAATCTGGAAAAGTAAAATGATTTTTTGCTTCGCTCAGCAGCTCAAGGTCTCAGATTCTTGTGCTTAGCAGTCAACCATTCTTCATTTCTCAAAGATTTTCCAGATCATTTGGCATTAAAATGTAATGCATGTGAAGTCCTACTGAAATGCTACGTTCTAGTGTACATGCTAACAATCCAATAAATGTCAACATACCCAAAGCAGTTCCTTTATGACTGGTACTTTTGCTATAACAACATCACAGATCCACTTCTGTTCAGAATATATAGGGTACACTCTTGAGTAGATTTTGCAAGAAATCTTACAACAGTCATTCTCACTAATCTTAAATTTTCAGTGATTACCTTTTTTTTCTGTTCATCTCTGAGATTTACATTCTCTTCACTCAGAACCTAACCTCTCTCTCTAAACATGTATACTATGCTCTTAACTGTGGTATCTGAGCAGTTTATGGCCTGATCCTGCAAACATGCACATAACTGTATCTATGAGTGAGTAGTCCTATTGATGCAATTCATGTAGGATCACAGCCAGAAATGCCAAACAGAAATAATTCAAAAGACTAATTAACCAAATAACAAAACAAATCAAGAAAGCTTATCATATGCCACAAAAATCACAATCCTGTACTGAGAATTCTTTTCATCCGAATGAAATGCAATTTACAAAATAGGATGGCTTTTAGTGTGACCATAAAACATACATTACAGCTATATGCTTTTAAAAAGCTTATAGTAAGCAAATGGAAAAAATATTTTAATAACGTTCATCTCGAACAGTACTTTTTACTACGATCAATGAATGCACCGAACCACTATCCACTAGAGGGCAACTATCCACTTTTTCTATGCAAGATGTATTGCATACTGATATGGCTACAGCAAATTTAACACTGTAATCTCTATGGTGCTGGATTGATTTAACTGTTTCTGAATTAGACATAAAACCATGGTCTAGCAACTTGTCCTTAATGATCCCATTATTTCAGGCATTTCCTAACTCTTGAGTGCTGACTTTGCAACCTGAACCATGTCCTTTTAAGGGTAGTCTTTGTGTGTGATTTTATATAAAAATGACCCCGAGCCACAAAGTCCAGCTCCAAATCCAGATGTTCCCAAAGTCTGGGGGGGTGGGCAGCAGTTCAGACGAGATTGTCTCTGCACCCGCAGACATTGAACACCGCAGCACAACAAAACCAAGAGCCACCCATTAGCCCCGAGGCTGCTCCTGCCTCCTTCTGCAGGAGTCAGCCAGACCCTCCCGCCCGGCTATCCCGGGCGCCAGGAACACACCTCTCCCGGCTTCCCCAGTGAGCCAGGCGCGAGCCAGGCCTGTCCCCCACTGCTCCTGGGCTTTCCCGGGAGCCCCAGGCCAAGGCCCAGCCCCCGAAGCACGCGGCATGCGCGAGGTCAGAGGGGCGGGACACGCTCGCTCCTTCCTTCCCTTCCTGCAGCGGCTGGGGACGCGCGCTGCCGCCGGGCTGGTCATGCTGCTGCTGCCGCCGCTGAGGAGGCTTGTTCGCCGCAGCCTCGGCAGGGCTCCCTCTTTCTCCTGCTGCTGGCCCTGCCAGGGGCCTTCCCCCGCCCCGCGAGGCTACAGCAGCAGCGCGGGGCGCAAGGTAAAGGGTGCGGGGGTGCCAGCACGTGGGGGCTGGGGGCCGTGCCGGGAGGGGAGCGACTGGCTGCAGACAGGCGCTGCCCCGGCCACGCGTGTCTGTGTCCGAGGGTGGAAATGCCAGGGGCGGGGCTCGGTCAGGGGTGGGTCGGGGAGACGGTAGCTGGGTTGTCCCCGACAGTCGCCCTTGTCTGTGAAGACTGGCCAGGCTGCCCGTTAAGTGTCATCATCCCCCGGCTTTTCCCGGCCCTCTTCACTCGCTGGTTCAGCTGCTGCCCCGCACTTACACGCCCCCCATGTGCGCTGGAGCAGTTGCATGGAAGTCCTTGCGAGGGCTGTCGTGCTTAGAGTTAAACCTCTGGCTTTGTAGGATTGGGGCCAGAGTCAGCAACCCGGGACGCTCCTGAAGTTCTAGAAATATTTGTTAGGGTTCTGTAGGTTGGCAGCTGATCTTCGACCGGCTGCCAATGCAGAGCCCTCCTGCACGTGATTTCCTCTCGTTTGGTGGTTTTGTTTCCTTCTCAATGCACCTGATCATGTCCTTGACCCTGACTCGGTCGCAAACAGTGTAACTTTTTCTTTTCTTCAAGATGTGCCTGTTCAGAGATAATGTTAATTATCAAGCAAAAGAGCCTGTATTTTAAATTTGTGTCTGGAAACTTCATTTTTATACATAATGAACCAGATTTTTAAAGGTATTGAAGGTGCCAAAATTCAGGTAGGTGCTTAGTGGGATTTTATAAAGCGCCTGCCAATCTGTATCCCTACTTACCTAAATACCTTTAAAAGGCAGCACAATGATCTGAAGCATGGCATTATTCATATTAGATCTCTTCCTTTCTCCTGTTTAAAGAATGTTACTTTTGGTCTTGGCTTGTATCCTGATTTATCTAATCATGACTTTATACTTTAGACCAGGGGTCGGCAACCTATGGCACGGGTGCCAAAGACGGCATGCGAGCCGATTTTTAATGGCACGCACAGTAGCGTGCCATTAAAAATCCTGCCCAGCCCGGCCCGCTCTCCCCCCCCCCGGGGCAGGGGACAGAAGCTGGGTCCTGCCGGCTCCCCTGCCTCTTCCGGCAGTGTACTGGGTTCCTGCCCCTCCTCCCTCCCTGTGGCCGATCAGCTGATGGCCCTTGCGAGGGAGGGGGTCAGGAAGGAGCAGAGTCAGCCTGCTCTGCTCCGCTCCAGAGGCAGAGAAGAAGCAGGGGCAGGGCCTTGGGGAAGGAGGGGGTGGAATGGGGGCATATCCCCTCCAACCCCCTGCCCTGATCCCCCCTTGCACCCCCTCTGCCCTGACACCCCCTCACACACACCCAGCCCTCTGCCTTGAGCCCTGTGCCCCACACACCCCCCAGGCCCATCCCCTGAGCCCCCCCTCACACATACCCAGCCCTCTGCCTTGAGCCCTGCGCCCCGCACACCCCTGAGGCCCCTGCCCTGCGCCCTGCACACCCCCTAGGTCCCTGCCCTGAGCCCTGTACCCCCCTCACACACACCCAGCCCCCTGCCCTGACCCCCCCCCATACCCGCTCTGCCCTGACACCCCCTCACACACACACAGCCCTCTGCTTGACTCCTTCACACACCCCCACGACCCCAGCCCTGACTCTGGTACTGCCACACATCCCCAGGCCCCCCACACCCCATGCCCTAACACCTGCACCCCCCTCACATGCCCCCAGCCCTCTGCCCTAACTCTTGCACACCCCCACATCCCCATCCCCCCACACCCTGACTCTTGCACCCCCTACATCCCCACCCCCACCCTGAGCACCAAATGGGAGCTCCTGCACGCTCCCCCCCACATTCCCACCTGCACCGCTCACACCAAATGGGAGCTGCCCAGGTAAGTGTGCCACACCCAAACCTCCTGCCCCAACCCTGAGCCCCCTCCCTCATTCTAACTCCTGGCCAGATCCTACAGCCCAACCCCCAGCCTGCTCCTTCACCCCCAGCCCTGTGCTCAGTGCACTCCCACCCTCAGCTCAGTGCAGAGAGAGGAAGAGAATGGGCCAGAACCAGGGAGAAGGCAGGTCCCCACTATATGTGGGCAGGGCTGGGACCCCAGACCAGCAGCGGGCTGAGTGGGTCCGGCAGCCGGGATCCCGGCTGGCAGGAGCCGGCGGATGGAACCCCTGAGCGGCTCAGCCCACTGCCGGTCTGGGGTCCTGGCCGCCGGCCCCGCACAGCCCGCTGCCGGTCTGGGGTTCTGGCTGCCGGACCCTTGCCAGCTGGGGTCCCGGCCGCAGGCCCCGCTCAGCCTGCTGCCGGCCTAGGTGAACAGAACCCCAGACCAGCAGCCGGCTGAGCGGGCTGGCGGCATAAGATCAACATTTTAATTTAATTTTAAATGAAGCTTCTTAAACATTTTGAAATCCTTGTTTATTTTACAATACAACAATAGTTTAGTTATATAATATATAGACGTATAGAGAGAGACCTTCTAAAAAACATTAAAATGTATTACCGGCACGCGAAACCTTCAATTAAAGTGAATAAATGAAGACTCGGCACACTGCTTCTAAAAGGTTGCCGACCCCTTCTTTAGACTCTAGATTATTTAATAAACTGAGTTCACTAAACTTATTTTATACAGTATTATGGTTATGTTCAGAAACATTTATCAAATCTCAATATATATTATTTATAAAAAGAGTATTTTGCATTAGTGTACTTTTTGTTTTTTTAAAGGGCCTCGTCTTAGGAGTCTATGCAAAAGAAAAAGAAGAAGAGGTTCCTCAGTTTACTAATGCCGGAGAGACTTTTGATAGACTTGTATCTGGAAAGCTGACAGAGTTATTGTCTATGTAAGTGTTTAGATCAGATTCTTATATTTTTTTAAGATATTGTAAACACAGAAAATACATCTTTATTGATTGTGCTAGTTTGCAGCCATACCACCTCATGCATTGACATTCATATCTACTGACTTAACCCAATTCTGTTTAGCCAGAATCAGATAAGGGGACCTCTAATGAAAAACCAGCGCAGCAGGAAGTGGTGATGGTGATTCTGTAGGTGGTATGTTTCCCTTTGAATCTGTTCTTAGCCAGTGTCCCTGTGTGAAGTTAAGGGATATTGCATGACTGGAGAATAAAATTATTACCACAAAAATCAGGATCTCTGTTTTAAAAGAGCTCATGGCACTTTTTTGTGTTCTAGATCTGGGCCGCCTTTGAAGAAAGGCAAAACACGCCTATTTCATGGCTTGCATCAGGTATGAATCTTGAATTTTTGTAAGTATAATGACGAGTGGGTGGCTTGAATTTGAGTCTTGGCATTATTCCTTATTATAAACTTATTCTGGGTGCAGCATATTATTACAGCAGAATGTTATACTCTCATTAAATACTGTGGTGTTTGAATTTAATGTGTTGCTATACTGTGGTTTTTCTAAGATTTCAAAAACAAATACTTTTAGTGATTTTTGCCTTCTCTATCTAAGTTCCTTTACAAGGGCCCAATCCAGCCCACAGAGTCAGTAGAAAGACTCCCATGGATTTCATTGGAGATTAGATCAGGTCCCAAAATCCCAATTCTGTAGCATGCGGAACTGCCATTAAAGTAAGTAGGGATTCCTTGCATGAAAAGGCTACAGAATTGGACCCTACTCAATTCTCTCCCAAGAGCATGAAAAAGTGATAAAAAGAAGACCGTTCAAATCACTGTGGGCTGTAGCCGGGCTGGAAAGCTTGTACTAGCTGCAGTCTCTTGTGAGCTGGATGTTGCGCGGTGCAGCAGTTTGAAAACTGATTATTATAAACTGTATCAGAGGGGTATCTGTGTTAGGCTGTATCCACAAAAACAACGAGGTGTCCAGTGACACCTTAAAGACTAACATAAGCTTTCGTGGATATGAAGAAGTGGTTTTTTACCCATGAAAGCTTATGCCCAAATAAATCTGTTAGTCTTTAAGGTGTCACCGGACTCCTCATTGTTGTGTTAAACTGAAAGAGCATAGTTTTTGTAATAGAAGTGTGAGGAGACCTCAAGTTGAATGTTCTCTTAACTTTATCCCGCTCAGGAGGAGTGGGGATCCCTCCACCTCTATATCTTTGTGGATGGAGACACATTTTAAATAATTTTTCAGTGCATAGCAGCACTAGAAAGAGCTCTCAGCAGTGGTAAGGTGCGAAAGACAGTTTGCCCTTTTGAGACCTTTTTCTCCTTTCTCTCTGTAGTGCTCAAGAGGTAGGGGTATGTGTGCAGAGTATCAGTTAGCCAGTGGCCTGCTGCCCTTGAGTTGTGGAGCAGCCACAAAGGTAAATACCCTTGCTCAGGATGGAGGCGTCCTGCCATGCTGTGTAGACTAATAGGTGGGGACAGGCTGAAAAGTGCACAGACCTTGTCATGTTATACTGAACATAAAGCCCTAACCAATAAGAACAGTCCTATTACTTAGATTGCTTTTTAAGGCAGACACCAACTTCTCAGTGTGTGTGTGTACAGGGCGTAGCACAATGGGACCCTGACTGGGTCCTCTAGGCACCACAGTAATACACATAAATGTTAACAATTAGATAACAGTGAAGTTGTCCATCTGCTTATGCAAGATTACTGAGAGGTAGAGACGAGATCACTATCATAATATGCTAACGATAATGGATGTATTTTCATGTTATGTTTGCCTTCATTTAAAAAGAATGCTCTTTATCATTGATATTAACCTTCCATCATGGCTATCCGAGTGAAGAAATTAAATCCGCTTGTGTGTTGGTTTTGCACAGGATTTTCCAAGTGTTGTAATTGTCGGTTTGGGTAAGAAGGCTGCTGGAGTAAATGATCAAGAAAACTGGAATGAGGACAAAGAAAATATTCGGACAGCTGTTGCAGGTCAACTTGTTTTCATTTAATATTTGTTCCTGTTGCAAGTATTTGATCTATTGAAGCCCTGCTGTAATGTGATACATTCCATTTTTGGTGAAGCACATGAGCTTAAATCAAACAGGCCATAACACATTTTGTTTTAAAGCATAAGACCTAATGCATGGCTTGGAAAATTCACTCACCGTGGAAAAGTGGGAAGGTTTCCCTGGTGAGAAAAGGGCCTAGGCCTTTAATTTTTTACAGAATATGTATTTTCCATGTTTTTAAAAAGACCCAACCCTCCCCTCCTCCCAACCCCCAAACTATAGCCTTATGGTTGTGGAGATAACCTTCCAAATATGAATCAATGCAGAGTAGTCTTCCTAAAACCGGAGTTGTTTTTCTGCAGAATCTGCTTCTCATAGCTTTCCCAAGTAGCATGAAATTGAAAAGACCCTTGTCACTTTCACTTCACCATGTGAGGATCAGTGAAATTGACAAGATTATAACCATGCTCAGTGTGCCCCTAACCTGTGCACATATGACAACCTTAAATATTTCCTGCTGTTGCTTAGGTGGTAATTAAGACTTTGATATCCTTGACAATATAACATGATATATTATGTGTTTTTCATCATCATAGAATCGTAGGACTGGAAGGGACCTCAAGAGGTCATGTAGTCCAGTCCCCTGCATTCATGGCAGGACTAGGTATTAGCTAGACCATTCCTGACAGGTGTTTGTCTAACCTGCTCTTAAAAATCTCTTGTAACGGAGATTCCACAACCTCCCTAGGAAAATTTATTCCCACGCTTAACTACCCTGACAATTTTTCCGAATGTCTAACCTAAACCGCCCTTGATGCAATTTAAGCTTATTGCTTCTTGTCCTTTCCTCAGAGGTTAAGGAGAACAATTTTTCTCCCTCCTCCTTGTAAATACCTTTTATGTACTTGTTATCATGGCCCCCTTCAGTCTTCTCTTCTCCAGACTAAACAAACCCAATTTTTTCAATCTTTCCTCATAAGTCATGTTTTCTAGACCTTTCATCATTTTTGTTGCTCTTCTCTGGACTTTCTCCAATTTGTCCACATCTTCCCTGAAATGTGGCACCCAGAACTGGACACAATACTCCAGTTGAGACCTAGTGAGCGCAAAGTAGAGTGGAAGAATTACTTCTTGTGTCTTGCTTACAACATTTCTGCTAACAAATCACAAAATATTTGCTTTTTTTGCAACAGTGTTACACAGTTGACTCATATTTAGCTTGTGGTCCACTATGACACTCAGATTCCTTTCTGCAGTACTCCTTCCTAGGCAGTCATTTCCCATTTTGTATGTGTGCAACTAATTGTTCCTTCCTAAGTGGAATACTTTGCATCTGTCCTTATTGAATTACATCCTATTTTCTTCAGACCATTTCTCCAGTTTGTCCAGATCATTTTGAATTTTAATCCTATCCTCCAAAGCACTTGCATCCCCTCCCAGCTTGGTATCATCCACAAACTTTATAAGCGTACTCTCTATGCCATTCTCCAAATCATCGATGAAGATATTGAACAGAACCAGATCCAGAACTGATTCCTGTGGGACTCCATTTGATATGTCCTTTCAGTTTGACTGTGAACCACTGATAACTACTCTCTGGGAACGGTTTTCCAACCAGTTATGCACCTTATTGTAGCTCCATTTAGGTTATTTCCCTAATTTGTTTATGAGAAGCTCATGTGAGATAGTATCAAAAGCCTTATTAAATTCAAGATAAACCACATCTACCGCTTTCCTCCTATCCACAAGGCTCGTTACCGTGTCAGAGAAGGATATTAGGTTGGTTTGACATGATTTGTTCTTTACAAATCCATGCTGACTCTTACTTATCACCTTATTATCTTCTAAGTATTTGCAAATTGATTGCTTGATTATTTGCTCCATTGTCTTTCCGGGTACTGAAGTTAAGCTGACCTAAGTTCCCTATAAGCTGCGAGGCTGCGTGGCTGCGCAGCAGCCTATTTAGCGCTGCACAGGTGCTCAGGGAACCCACCTGGGGACCTGCTGAGGGAGGGGCACCCTTCTCCTGGCCCCAACCTGCCACAGCTGGGGCAATGCAGCGCAGCCCAGACCCGGCCAGGGCGGCCCGGCCTGGACCTGTCATGGGGCGCCCCTCCCTGAACCCAGCCCTGGCCTGGACCTGCGGGGATTGTGGGAGGGGCATCTATCCTGCGGCCCCAGTTCCGGAGCTGCCGCAGCGGGGAGAGGCCCCTCTTCCCCCTCACCCCCCCACCCCCCTCAGCCCAGGTGCTGCTGCGGAGAGCACATATATAACCACATGTTCCTGTTTGTAAAAATAGTTTTTTCTGTCCTCTGTTGCATTGTGAAAGACCCATGGATGTAGAAAAAGCTAACTGACTGAATGTGAAACTGACTATCTACAAAGTATTATCAAATGCTTTTAGTAAATGCATTGGGAAAAACAGAGAATTCTGTTTCATGTTGGCAATAGTAATAGGTAGCACATTTTCAGACAGAAGTATGGTTGTCTTTTTTTCAGTCAGTGGTGTCCCTTTAGCATCCTTAATAAATGTAGTTGATATGGAGGAAAGGGAAGGGCTTTAACATTGACCTTGAGATAGGTACATTCAATTAAAACTAATTAAAGTCCTTTCTCCCCGCCGTAGCCCCAAATCACTCTCCTGCACCCCAAACCCCTCATCCCTGGCCCTACCCCAGGGCCCGCACTGCCAGCTGGAGCCCTCACACCCCTGCACCCGAACCCCTCGGCCCCAGCCCTACCACATGAATTTTGTTATGTGCACCGATACACATCATCATGTCATACATCACCTCCATACATGTCATACATCACCTCCATATTGGTGCACATAACAAAATTCATTCCACACATGGGTGGGAAAAATTAGAGGGAACACTGAAGCTGACTGGTCTATAATTCCCCGGGTTGTCCTTATTTCCCTTTTTATAGATTGGCACTATATTTGCCCTTTTCCCCCATCAGTTGGGGGCTGAAGAAAGTTCTTTGTGAATTTGTGAAGTCTGTCTCTTGGAATCCGTGAAATCATGCTGTGTGAGCATTGGGCATATTTATGTGGTGTCTCATAACTTGGTATAACCTTGCTTTCTAGCATTTTAATTGAGAGGGATATCACATTTAACCTTGGTCCTTGTCACAGGGTGGCTGGCCCCCGTAAATGAAGTAGGTCAGCACCCCTGTGCCCGAACAGGTGCTCCTAGTTGGCCAATTAAGTGGGTTGGACAGCACCTGGGGGCTGTAAAAGACCAGGGAGACCCTGACAGGAAGAGATCCAGTGAGTTGGAGAGACCTGGTGAATCAGAGCTGCCTATGTGGGAGTCAGGGGTAGGTGAGAGTTGCCAACAATTGTATGTTTGGGACCTGGGAGAAAGCTGAAGGCAAAAGAAAAGAAAGACAGATTTGCTGACTGATGTCCCCAAGCCACAGAGTGAGGGCTGAAGGCAGGAGGAGCAGCAGGAGGGAGAGTTGTTTGCCAGCTGTAACCCAGAGCCAAGGGCCAAAGAGAGCTGAAGGCAGGCAAGCAATGGAGGAGCTTACCCGCTGACATCTGCAGGGCTGGAGAGCTGGTCCCAGAGGAAACATGAGAGGGCCAAGCAGAGTGAAGGATGCTCCCCTGGCAAGGATGTTCCCGAGCAGAGAGACTGGCAGGGGTTCCTGCTAGGAAGAGCAGGGTTGCACTCCACTTGAAAGGGCTGGGGTGGCTGTTCTGGTATAAGGCTGGGGTGGACTGACAGAGAGTCTGGGCATGGATGAAGATGACAGCGTGTGGTATGTAGGGTGTCATGGGATAAGACAATAGGTGATCTTAATGACTACACTGGGGTGAGAAACGGGCTTGGGTTTTGGGGCCTGTGTTTTGGACTATGTATGTTATGCTGCTGTAATAAACCAGCACCAAGAGGGGATAGTAGACAAAGCTGGAGTGGAGTTACTGGGGATGCTGAAAGAGGGAAACTGAGGTAGATGTGTCTGTCATGCCACAACCTGCAGCAGGAGGGTGCTTCCAGGCAGGGCTGCTATATGGGAGTCCCTCTTAAACAAATGTTTTGTTTATGGAATATGTTCATATTTTCTGCTGTGCATAAATGCACCTTTTGAATCAAAAGGCTGTTGTGACTTTAAAAAACTAACTGCTATTTAAGCTATACTAGCAACACACTGTATTACAACTTCATTTCTGATGGCTACAGGCTTTGGTCACCTGAAGTACTCTAAAGTTGTGTAGTTTTAAGAACTTTGGTTTTGTCTTTCAACCCTTGCTGAATTGCTTACTTGATAGGTTATATTCAAAGTTCAGAGTTGCATGATGAATACCAATACTCTGCTTTTTAAAAATTGCTGCTTTGCTCTATTGAATATTTTTTTCAGCTGGTTTATGCAAGAATCTACCAGGTGTCAATAGAACTGGGTTCTTTCCTGGAAAAATTATATTAATTACCTCAGGAATCCATTTTGCTGCTGCAGTCGGTACTCACGTATTGATGTATTGTATTTTCCAGTTGGATGCAGACAAGTTCAGGACCTGGAGGTCCCTTGTGTTGAAGTAGACCCCTGTGGAGATGCTCAGTCTGCTGCAGAAGGAGCTGTTCTTGGGCTATATGAATACAATGAACTTAAGCAAAAAAAGAAACCTGTAGTTACTGCTCAGCTACATGGAAGGTGATGACAAACTAAAGTTTTACTTGTGAAACATTTGGATACCTAGAGTATGTATCACTCCTTTTCCCCCCACCTCCCTTTTAGTTGGTGTTGCATAAAATATTTTAGCAGTAGACACATCTTTACAGCATTTGCTTTGCATGTCTAATTGCCATTGCTAGTGTGTCATGTTGTTTGTTTTTCCTCTCATAAGTGCTTCCCTGCAGCAGAGAAGGGTCTGGGATTAAGAAAGAAGGGGCAAAAACAACTCTGTCTGTTTTATGATGTGTACAGTGCTTTTAATGGTACCAGGCCCAAAAACTCAGAAGTGCAGGAGTTCTCTCTCTCTCTGTCTCTCTTTCTAAATTAACAAACCCTTCTAAGACGTGAGAAATGCTATAGCAGATCACACCAGAAGTCCACTTTATACCTTGTCTCTAGCAGTGGCCAGTACCAGGTATGTCAGAAGAAGTTGCAAGAAACCCCCAGTGAACAATTATAATACTGGATCCATAGGGGAAGACACTTCCTAACCTTTGTCAGCTAGAGGTTGGTTTGTGCCCTGAAGTGCATGGATTTATATCTCCTCTGTTTATTTTGTAGTTCAGAAATGCCTGATTCTTTTTTGAGTTCTGATAAACTCTTGAGCCCCAGCATGTCTTACATAGATCACTAGATACACTGTGATAGGCAATGTATTTTTTATGCAACAAGAAAAATGACACACGCTCCTTTTGGATTCTGAATGGCATTGACCTCTCCTTGGGAGATGAAACAAATAACAACAGAACTTCTCTCAGTAATATAGCGCTTTCTCAGAAAAGTTCAATGGCTTCTTTTATATCCCCTCCCCTACCAGCCTCCCATATCATCCCTGCCGCTAGGGAGTGAATCCCGGATATGCACGGGACAGTTCTTTTCTTGAAAGAGGGAAGCTGCACCCTGCCAAGTAGTAGTCTAGGTAAATCTCTCAACCTAATCCTATACTGATAAGCCTCAGTGTCACACTCATCCATTTCCCAGGGCAACAGGTACCTTGAGAGTCACCCGGATTACTGGTCTTTATGAAACAACTAACTTCTCAAGACATGGGTGGCTTTGTGACTAAGGCACTGGAGTGGGATTAAGAAGAGTTGGGTTCAATTCCAGCTCTGCCACAGACTTCCCCTGTTCAACTCTGAGCCGATCACTTATTTTCTTGGTGTCTCAGGTCCCCATCTGTAAAATGGGGCAATAATACTTCCCTTCCTCATAGTAGTGTTGTGAGCTCCTAGATAGCACAGCATGCATAGGATTTAGGGATATCCCTCTATGAACACCTTACTGTGATTGTTGACAATTCATTGACCAGAACTATGCTTTGAAGCGGGGATCCCACTATCCAAGCTCCACCTTTATCAATTAATAATCATAATTTTAGCAAGATTCAAAAATGGATTGGACAGGTATGTGGAGAATAAGAATGTCCAGAGTTGTTGTTGTTACTGTGAACACACATTTTGGAAGGGATATTCAACCTCATGCTTCAGGGCTCAAGCCAGTCTCTAACTATTACGAGACCTAATGTGGGTGCAGAGAGTATACCATATCTTCTACTGCAGGGTTCATACACCTTCCTCTGAAACATCTAGTGCTGACCATTGCCATAGACAGGTACTGGACTAGGTTAGGTGGACTTCAGGTTTAACCCAGTATGGCAGTTCCCACGTTCCTATAATAATAGAGGTAATATAACGTTCCTTCTCACCTCCCCTTAGTGGGGCAGCTTTCTTTTCAAAATATAGACAACAATTGAATACTGACAATCTTATTTTTGCAAGGGTTCAATTATAATTATGTGGTGTTTGGTTAGTGATGGCAAGGAAGCCTGGCAGAAAGGTGTCGTGTTTGCTGAGGGTCAAAACCTGGCTCGCTATTTGATGGAGGCCCCGGCTAATTATATAACACCAATGAAATTTGCTGAAGTTATTGAACAGAAACTCAGAAGTGTTAATAGCAATGTGAAGGTCCATATAAGGTAAGTTCAATTTAAATCATTCCTTCTCTGTAAGTTGTAATTGATTAAGATGCAGCATGTAAAATGTTCCTGAAGTTTGTAATGAACTTGCTCATTTTTACCCTTTTGCCGTTCACAATGACAAATGTAAGGAAAGTATTTGTGTAAGTCTGTAAACTTTAAATAAATAAAAGCTTTGTTGGTGCCCAGAAATAGCAAGTTATTCTCAGTATCAAGAGCAGGACTTCCAGTCGCTACAGTAGACAGAGATAGTCTGCTAAGACAAAAATAAAGAAACAAGACGAATATGTTAATTACTTTTGTAACATGACAAGCCTTCTAAAAAACTACAGAAGAGAGAGCCTGACAGTCTTTTCGTATTACTTCCCAGTGAATATACAATCTGCAATCTGTCATTTAGGAAAAATAGAATTGCTTGCAGACATGTTTAAAACTCTTAAGAGTTATGATCTTTTTTTAAACATAATTCTACATTTGTAAGTTCAACTTTCATGATAAAGAGATTGCACTACAGTACTTGTATGAGGTGAATTGAAAAATACAATTTTTTTTGTTTTTTACAGTGCAAATATTTGTAATAAAAAATAAATATAAAGAGAGCACTGGACACTTTGTATTCGGTGTTGTAACTGAAATTAATACATTTGAAAATTCAGTAAACATCCAAAATTATTTAAAATAAATGGTATTTTATTGTTGTTGAACAGCACGATTAATTGCCCAATTAATTTTTTCTAGTCTCTTTTGTAACGGATCTTATTAAAATCTTTTTTTTTATTATAGGTCAAAAGCATGGATAGAAGAACAACAGATGGGAGCATTCTTGAGTGTAGCTAAGGGCTCAGATGAGCCTCCAGTCTTCTTGGAGATTCACTATTCAGGCAGTGCTAATGCAAATGACTCTCCATTAGTGTTTGTTGGAAAAGGAGTTACCTTTGATAGGTATGTTTGCTAATATTTTTATGACTGAAACAAAAACTATAATCCAATTGTGGAGGAATTGAGGTGCTTATAAAAAAAAAGTGGGTACTGCAAAAATATTTGCCATTGTGCCACAGGCAGATTAGCTGACACTTTACCGATCTATTGTTTGTAAAATGGGCCGTTAAATTGCAGAAGAGAGGGAGAAATTGGGAGCAAGTATGCCAACAAATTTGAGATTATCAAATAAAATTTACTAATAGGCATCTTGGTATTTCCATTGAAAAATCAACAATATTTGAAACAACCCCACTTACTATTTACAGTTAGATATTCTGTTGCAAATGACTAGAAGAAAACATTCTCCAGTCAGAATAGCTTGCTTTAACAAAATTTGGGAAAATACCAAGAAGAGTTTGGCAATTTATTTTATTTTATTCATGGAGGAAATAATCCATTATTGCCCACTTCTCTTTAGTGATGCTGATAAATAGCATTTCAGAGGAAATTCATGAAACGAGAACTAGTAATTGGTATGTAAAATTATATGAAAAACACAACAGAATAAAATTTTACAGGTTGTGCAAAACTTTAATAATTCACTGAAGATCTCAAACCCCTAGCAGAATATATGGAGACCTAAATACAGTATTGCAAATAAATGTATTTAAAACAGGATGTTTGAAAACCTGTCCCTTTTTCACTTCCCTGCCAAGCTCAGAGATAGGGATCCTGTGTTTCCCTTGTACAAGTTGGCCACTACTATGAGTGCTTGGCTTTATCAACTGTTTCAAGGGAAATGAAACATCCTCAACTTATGGTTTGTCGGGAGAATGAGAAAGGAATGGATTTTAAATGCTCTTGTTCTAAAACGCATTTAATGGTCATTTCAAGGCTTTGCATGTGCCAACGTTGTTGTCTTGGTCTGAGATTTTAATGAGAAGTTTTTAAAAATTTGTTTGCAAAAAGCTTTGCATCTCACCTTTTAAAGTAACTTTGAGAAGCTTATTCCAATCAGAAAATCCAAATGTTACTTCAAAGGTCAGATACACTGGCTGTGCTGTGGGCCAACCGGTCCAGAGGAAAATTTAGCCTCCAGTGCAAGAGCAAAATGAAAACCAAACATGTCTGGCCTGGTGTGTGTGCAGCTGCTCTGGAGGAAAAAGGAATGCTCACTTACATGAGCTCTGCACCTCCTGTGCAGCACAGTGCCCATCTTTTAACCATCTGTCTCACCCTGAAGGCCAAGGAAGCTACTGCAACCCCCATGGGTGGGGCTGGGCAGGTGAAGAGAAACTGATGAGTCCCAATATCAATAGTAATTTTGTTGTATATATGTTTACTATGCATAAGAGTAAGTGGGTGAGTTGGGACTCTCCCATCCTGACTACTGGTGTGGGGGCCTCCGCCACCCCCCATCATTCTGGAGAGACAAAGAGGTCTCCTGATCCAAGTGAAGAGGCTCCCTGCTTTTTACCCTCCCCTTTCTCATCAGTAACCTTGGTGGTGGTGGGCAGGAGGGAAGGTAGGGTTCTTTGGCTCAGATGGACTAGTTTTGGAACTCTGCCAGGGAGATAACTAATTTCTGACACTATAATCCCTTTAACATTTATTCTCTGAGCTGCTGATCTCAGCCAGGCACAGATGAATTCTTGCCTGTGTCCCTCTAATATTATATATACAAAGAGATGCTTTTATCATTCCTGTGAATCTGCTATATATGGTAGACTCTACCACTCTCCCTGGGAACACAGCAGGGTTGAGTGTCTGCATAAAGCAAAATTGGCATTACAAACTCAGAGCAGCAGAGTTACGAACTGACTGGTCAACCACACACCTGATTTGGAACCAGAAGTATGCAATCAGGCAGCAGCAGAGACCAAAAAAAAAAAGCAAATACAGTACAGTACTGTGTTAAATGTAAACTACCTAAAAATAAAGGGAAAGTTTAAAAAAAAATTGACAAGGTAAGGAAACTGTTTCTGTGCTTGTTCCATTTAAATTAAGATGGTTAAAAGCAGCATTTTTTCTTCTCCATGGTAAAGTTTCAAAGCTGTATTAAGTCAATGTTTAATTGTAAACTTTGGGAAGAACAATCTTAACGTTTTGTTCAGAGTTACGAACATTTCAGAGTTCTGAACAACCTCCATTCCCGAGGCATTCGTAACTCTGAGGTTCTACTGTACCTTGTTGCTTCCAAAGGGGAGATCGAGCCTCAGTGGGCCAATAGCAGATGTAGAACAGACTTGTGGGTTTGTGTTTTGTTTTTGTTTTGTTTTTTGGCCTGGTTACAGCTCTAAATAAGGTATATGCTTCTTAGAGTCTACAGTCACTGAAGCATCTGCTTTGTTTCTGTAGCGTGTTTTGGCAGAGTGAAAATAGTTGGGTTTTTTCCTTCCTACAGAATTTCCTCTCAAAACTCTCACCTGGAAGACCTAACTACTGACTAATTTATTAATCTACTGCACTTTATTTAAACTGATTTACTAGGGCTATCACTTTCCCTTATTTTAAATCCTTTTGATTTATCTTTGTTTTCCTAAATGTAATTCAGTGTGTTTACCTTGTTACATTTTAGCATGTTGCAGATTATCTCAGAGATGTTTTATTGTGTCAGATTAAATTGATATGAGGAGATTGGTTTTACTAAAACCAGATATATTGCTTTTTAGAATCCTAGGAAATTAAAAAACAATAATAAACTATTGATATTATTGTCATAAACATACAGATGGACAAAATAGTTATTTTAAAGCATGTGGTGTGAGGCTTCTATGTGCTGAATGAGATTTTCTAAAATGTCTGTTCTTGATCTGTGCATCCCCAGTGGTGGCATTTCACTTAAGCCTTCTTCAGGTATGGATGCAATGAGAGCAGATATGGGAGGAGCAGCAACTGTGTGTTCAGCCATTGTGACAGCAGCAACACTAAATCTACCTCTTAATATAATTGGTAAGTTGGGGGGCAAAGGGGAGAACATCAGAAAATATGATTTAAAATGTTACATTAGGGCAAAGCTATTTTAATTTCAGTAATGGAAGTTCTGAGCAGCCGCTCAGAATTTTCATGGACACTTACCAGGCTAATCACATCACCTACTCGCTTTCGTAACAATGTAAAAAATCCCAATATTTTACTCACCATCAAAAAATTGCCTACCCTGGGTGAGAAGAATTTTGCAAGACTGAATTAAAACTTTTATGAGGGGAATGCATGACTCATAGAACTGGGTGGAGACTTTTGTCTCTGTCTCATTGGCTAGAATCGTAGTCCAGGGCAACTGGATCTGCATGTCTAAAACACCTGTGCATCAATCTGAGCACTACTTGTTTGGTGTTTGAGACCTACAGATTAAGGAAATTGACAGTTAGTCTCAATACATTGTTACAAAGAAACAGAATAGGGTATATCTAGTAATATAAACTATTGTAGAATCTCTTATGGTGGGTGGTGTCTCATAAATTGTATGGATGAAAACCCCACACTGGGCTTGATCCTGTGAGGTGCTTAACTCTCATTGACGTCTTAAAGGAGTTGGGAGCATTTGGGACCTGCAGGAGGTGCCTGACTCCCATGGGATACTCCTGATGACTAGTGTTGATTTACAGATAATTACACTTTCTTTGTTGAAAAGAAGAGGACTCATCTACCATAACATAGACCATTTAATGTAGAAATGTCCATCAAAGAATATCTCAAGATCATAGACTGGCATGATGCATCCCCAAAAGGATGGAAAATCTAACTTAAAATATATGCTGTCAAAAAGAATGGCCTTTTTACAGTATATTAGTATATGAATAAAACTGATGAAAAAAATGTTAGTGTCTCCAGGGTATATATTGTTGAAAACTGATAGTACTGGTGGCTGACTATGTAAATCACAAAAATGCCATTTTGGGGGCATCAATATTGAGTTTATACATCGTTAATAAGGTAAACCCTAGTATGGAACAAAAGCACCCAGTCTTGAGGGGAGAGAGGATATGAACCTGATGTGCAAAGTACCAGTGTATGACTAAACATATGTTGTCTGCTAACTGCTCACAAATCCAGTATTGGGAATAGAACTTGCAGTATTTGATTCCAGAAAAACTAGCTCCTGGCTGTTGAGGTAAAGGAGCAATTCCATTAGTTCAGCTAGTATTAATAAATACTTGGTCCAAGGAGCACTTGCAGATGGCCTGTGGAGAGCTGTAAGGCCATGTGTTGCTAACTCTACTTTTGTTTCCAACTGCTTTTACAAATGCCTTGGCCCTTCATTGCAAAGATACCTGCAAAAGCAGCTGGAAATGAGGAGGAGCCAGCCTACTTGCCTCCCCTAGTAGCTATTGCTGCAGAACAGGAAGAAAGGAAATAGGAGCCACTCTTAAGGATGGAGATGTGGATAGCTAAATCACTTTTTAATATTTTCCCATGTAAGCAGTGGTTGTAGTTGCCACAGCATGTTGTGCAACTGTGAATAAATGAGTTGATTCGCACAATGGCAAAAGTGGATGTCCAGGAGGAGGTTGACACAACTAACAAGCTTGAGAAACCCCAACTTCATGGGAATTAAAGATGTTTGTTAGTTCTGAAAACAACTTCATGCCAGCCCAGCATTATCCAGAACACAGGATCATGGGCTTCTCCTTGTGTGTGGCTGGTGGACTTCCATGTTCCTTACCACTATAGCCACGGTTGGAACCAGAGCATTGACTTGGGCTCTTGACCATCTTCCCCAGCCACCCTTATGTCAGTGCTGTATAATGGTTCCCCTGGATCTCTTTCTTTTGACATTGTAAAATGTTTGTTTGGAATGAGAAGCTCTTGAAATTCCCCAGAGAGCTTTAGAATTCCAGAAATAAACAGCCCTTTATAAGGATATGAAATATGCATATAGTGCCACATGTTGTAAGGTGTAACTTATTGACAGGGAGCCTCACCATTGAGATGAGAAGCTCACAACTCTTTTTCAAGACCATGTGCCTGATTCTGACCTCACTTGATGTAAATCAGGTGTAACACATGGTGTAAAAATAGCATAGGTTAGTAAATGCAGCATGTTAAAGATAAATGTACAGACTTAATTGTGTAATGCTGAAATGTCACTAATGGAGAAATTTGGATCGTGTCATTCTTCAGTCAGGAAATTTCAGGTGCAAATCTAGAAATTATATGTACATTCCAGACAAGAATGCTATCCTTCTGTTACAAATGATTTTAGTGTAAAGAGTTGTCCTTTAAGTAGTTTTTCTGTAACTACTGAATTTAGAAACCCATGATACATTGCAGTAATTCTTTCTTTTCCCTCTCAGGTTTGGCACCTCTCTGTGAAAATATGCCCAGCAGTAGGGCAAACAAGCCTGGAGATGTTGTTAGGGCCAAGAATGGGAAAACAATCCAGGTATGTGTGTGTTAAGTTGGTTTTAGACACAGTCATTGCAAACCTACTAATCAATCAAGTTTTACTGTTTCACCTTCTGTTATAAGTAGTGCACAAAGACTATTTTTAAAAACAAATGTATTTCTCATTACTGTGTAAATTCACTGATTTAACTAAAATTGCTAACAGAGCATTCTTTAAGTTTGGGGGTTTTTTTGTATTTGCAAAAACATTATAAATTACTAGGGAAAAGTAAAAAGCCGTCACTTACATTTTCCAGAATCTGCTGTATCCGTAGAGGAGGCTGTTATAGTGCTTATAAAGCCAGAGTTAAAGATAGTCTTCAAATAGTGTGCAAAGTGGTAGTTGCTTTTGGTACATTTTCAAGGCCCTCTTCCAGGCACCTCTTTGGTAAAACACAAGAGCATTATTCTTCTGCCGACATAACCAAGGCATTGACCCTACAGACTGCTCCACATATGTGGAACTCGGGTGTCGCGAGGTCCACTCACCGCACATGGTGCCTCCGTCTGGTGGCCCTGGGGGTTAGCTGTTGTCAGGCACTACCCTCCTCTGGTGGTCTCTCTCCCCATCGTCTCTTTCACCCTGCGGCCCTTCTCACTCCCAGAGCTGCTGCTTCCTGTTCATGGCTTGGCCCTCTGGCCAGGTCACTAAGGTCCTCCCCTTCTGGGGAATTCAAAGTCCTTCCGGACCAACTGTCCAGCTGGCATCTCCAACACCCTGTGTCACTTCCCAGTGGCTGGTACGGGAACCCAGGCCCGCCCTCAATACTGGGTTCTAACCCAGGGACCCTATAACAAGTAGCCAAGGTCTGTACAGTCCTACCCCTTTCTGCTGTTTTTCTGGACTTCTTCCTACTTTTCTGGCTTCTCCCTCTCTCTCTGGGTTTGCCAGCCCAAGCTTCTTCCTCCCAGGGAGTGACTATAGACTGCTTCCTGTTCCTGTCCAGCTGAGCCCATTTCCAGTTACTGGCCTATTCCTTGTCTCCTCCTTCAGGTGTAGTCTGGGCAGTTAATTGGCCTGCCTAGCCATTTCAACCCCTCTAGGCCTTGTATGGGGTGAGCATCCCATAACACCAGGGCTCTCCATAGGCACAGGGTCTGCTGTGCAAAGCAGCTTGCAGAATCAGGGCCTAAAATACATATTTTGTGTTTAATCTGCAATACATAACCATTCCCCATTTGGTTAAATTCTTAACACATGCCCTAATGCTATAGACTGTTGTTTCCCTGTAGGAATTGATGGACAAATCAATATTTCTCCTTTCAGAATTTCTGTATAATTCTGTTACCCCCATTCATGACTTTGACATTAGGAACCTTTCTGTTCCTTGAGGTTTCACCAAGCTATATGCATGACTATCGAGTTCTAAACCACTGTGCTTCTCAGGGGCCTCATCACCCCCTGCCAGAGGCTCAGGAAAGCACCACAAGGGTTATCATGCTGAGTTCATTATAATGCACCCCCTCAAACAGGAGGGGCTGCAGGGGCCATATATTTTTGGAGGGAGGAGCCCTCGAGACCCAAAGGAAACGGATCTCTGAATCTACAGATGTCAGAGCCATTTACAGGGATATCTCCTGTCTCTGTGCTACTCTACAGTTCCTTTTCCTTCCTGGCAATATAGTTCCAGTAGGATCTTTATTTCCACTGACTAGGTCCCCTTGCAGCTGCTAGATATTAGCCATTGGATTTCCATGGGCTCGCAGGGGACAGCAGCCAATCTTCTGCTGTACCCTCCTGCCCTGCTCTATGCTGCTGACACCTACGAGCCCTGGCATGGGAGGCCTGGCAGAGGTTCCCTGATTTATATTAAAAATAAGCTTTTTGTGAATGCTTGACAACGCCATTTTGGGTTGATTTTAGTGTCCTGTTCTAGTTCACTTACCTAAGTTCACTTTGAAAAATAATTGATCATCAAAATAGTTTTTGTTTTATATTTATATTAGAAAGTAAATTTAAACTTCTTGCAGTTATTACACAAGCTGTAATACACGGATCACTTTCAGCCTGATAGCCAAAAACCCAGATGGTCTCTTTAAAAAGAATTTTTAAGAAGCAAATCAAATAAAGGGGAACTTTTGAGTAGATGACTTTTCCCCCCCCTCTCTTGTATCTACAGGTTGATAACACAGATGCAGAGGGAAGGTTGCTATTAGCTGATGCTCTCTGTTATGCCCACAATTTTAATGCAAGGGCCATTGTGAATGCTGCGACATTAACAGGTAACTAATGTCCTTTTCCTGCTTCATGTTGCAAAACAGTTTCTCATAATGAAAAACTAACTCCTTAAACACATTTCTTAGGAGTTTTATTAATAAATGAGAACTTTGTGTATTTTGTCCTCCTTGTTTATGCATGAGGGTTGTAGTTTTATTTTTAAAAATATTAAAAAATAAAATCTAACTTTTCTGTTCACATACATCACAGTAAAGCAGTTGTCATAAAAAAAGGAAATCTTTAGTTTACAAACAGTATTTCATTGGGTTAAAATGCATATGTGAAACCAAAGAATTCTTTATGTATATGTCTAATAATACCTTAAATTACATTTGTTTAATCACTTATGCTAACATATATCAGGGGAGGGCAAACTACGCCCCACAGGCCGGATCCGGCCTGTCGGGGCTTTAAATCCGGCCCGCGGGATTGCCAGCCCCGTGGTGCAGCAGAGCTAAGGCTGCCTGCCCTGGGCCCACGACGCTCCTGGAAGCAGCCAGCACCATGTCCCTGCGGCCCTTGGGCGGGGGGACAGAGGGCTCTGTGTGCTGCCCTCGCCTGCAGGCACCGCCCCCCCTAGCTCCCATTGGCTGGGAATGGGGAACCGTGGCCAATGGGAAGTTCGGGGGCGGTACCCACAGGCTAGGGCAGCGCATGGCAGAGCCGCCTGCCCCATCCCACCCCCAGGAGACACTGCTGGACATGCTGGCCATTTCTGGGAGCGGTGCGGGGCCAGGGCAGGCAGGGAGCTTGCCTTAGCCCCGCTGTGCGCCGCTGCCACCCCAGAGCCGCTCGAGGTAAGTGGCACCAGGCCGGACCCTGCACCCCGCACCGAAGCCCCCTGCCCGGAGCCCCCTAACCCCCTGCCTTGAGCGCCCTGCCACACACCCCTGCACCCCAACACCTTGCCTTGAGTCCCCTCCCGTACTCCGCGCATCCCTCCTGCACCCCAACCCCCTGCCCTGAGCCCCCTGCCGCACCCTGCACCCTTCCTGCACCTTAAGCCCCTCCTGCACCACAATCCCTTACCCTGAGCCCCTTCCTGCACACCGCACCCCCTCCTGCACCCCGTACTCCCTCCCACACCCCAAGCCCCTGCCCCTGCCCTATATACATGGCCCTGCATACAGATGTGGCCCTTGGGCCAAAAAGTTTGCCCACCCCTGATATATACTCATGTATATGCCAGCTTCTTCAGCCAAAGAGGAAGCTGATTCCAGGATTACTGGCTTATACAAAAGTAACTTCCCCTTGAGCTACTTGACAGCCCAGAGGATAGTGCTGATTCTGCCTGGGGTATCTAGGTGTCAGGGAGATGAAGAGGAGCCAAAGCTCTGCTTGCTTCTGTTCTGTGCAGGTCTCCTGCAGAGCTTTCAGTTTTGGTATGCTCTGTTGTTAAAATGGGCCTCCTCATTATTGCCTGGGCACCCAGGGTATGTCTACACTGCAGTTAGAAACCCGTGACTGCCCAGTGCCAGCTTGCTCAAGCTCACGGAGCTTGGGCTGTTTAATTGCGGTGCAGACATTCAGGCTCAGGCTGCAGCCTGAGATAGCTCTGGGATCCTTCCACCTCGCAGGATCCTAGAGCCCTGGCCCAAATGTCTACACCACAATTAAACAGCCCCACAGTCCGAGCCCTGTGAGCTGGCACAGGGCAGTCATGGGTGTCTAACTGCAGTGTAGACATACCTTACGTGTCCCAAGAAGGGTCAGCATCAAGAAGAAGCTCTGTGGCACCAGTTATACTAGTGTGTAAGCCCTTTGTCTTATACATGGGTCAATATCTTGGTAGGGTATTTTCCCTTTAATTGGATTGGCATGTTGACTTGTATTCACTCTGTTTTAGACAGTGATGCAAGCTTCAGTTTTCGTGGGTTTTTAAGCTGAAAAGTTTAGATTACAAACACTGCAAGGGAATTTCAAACTCCTGTTTCACCTGAATACTTATAAGAATTCTGTGACGGGGTGGACTAGTCCCAGAGCCCCCCTGCTGGAGGCCTCAGGGTCCTGCCACACTGATCCCAGGAAAGGAGCAGTAGAGAAGTCCTCCAAGCAGCCTAGAGTTACTGCAGGGGAATCAACTAATCAGAGAGGCTGCAGGAAGCAGCCAGTCAGGGTCCAGAGGGCCATATAAAAGAAGTTGCAGAGCCAGAGATAGTCAGTTCCTTGCAGGAGCTATAGGAGTGCAGCTGGTGCTCCTGGCTGGCCAGAGGGAACTGCAGCACCATGGACAGCTCAGTGCTCGCAGGTACTAGGGGAGTGAAGAGAGAGCTTCTGACTGACTGCTGGGCCTGAATTTAGATGTGCCCTGAGGTAAGGGTGAAGTTTTGACAAAGGCTGGGGTCTAGGGAAGTGGTCCATGTAACTGAAAGCAGTATAGTTAAAGGGACACTGCAACACATGGCTGTTATTCTTAGGGTCCCTGGTCTGGAACCCAGATTAGTGGGCACGCCTGGGTGCCTCTCTACCCCTCATAGGCCACTGGGAAACTGGTTTACAATTGGACAGCGAGAAACCCCCAGAAGGGGAACTGAACTACTTAGTGGCCCAGCTGAAGAGCTGGGGCCAGAGTAGACCAAGAAGGTGAAACCGTTGCCTCCAGGGAGGAAGCCCTGGGGGTACGGCCCGATACCAGGGCCGGGACTATTTAAAGACCGCCGACGCACCTGACCAGAAGGGGCGCTCATGAGAGGGGGTGCCACGCCGTTACAAATTCATAAAAATATTTCTATTGTAGGTTTTCTATAAGAAAATACTATTTTGGGCTTCAGTTACCTGACAGTGTGCCTCTAATGTGCCCCAAATGGTAACTACAGAGCTGAAGGACAAGGAACGTCTAAAACTGGCTGTATAAAAAGGCCATATTAAGGTTATCGGCCAGACCACCCCTTTCTGTTGTAAAATCCATGGCAGGCCAGTTATAAAGGGAAGGAAGTATGCAGGTTTCCTCCCAGATTGTTTTGTGAACTATGGAACAGGTGTTAGATGATTTCTTGTACCTAGGGATCTATACGAGATTAGGGCCATCTACCATTGTATTTTGGGCAGCTTGCCTATTGTCACTCATTCTATCTGTACTATTAGGGTTTAGCCAGCTGATGACTAGATCCTCCTGAAAGGGGAATTCCTGTTGCTAAAAAGACCTGGATTGTGCTTCTATTCTTGCCTGATGATCATGGTACAGGGGACATAGTATGTGTCAACCTGCCCCCTTCCATCCAGACAACCTTCCACAGGGTCCTGGGCAAAGGGGGATGCTGTTGTGGAGATGCCTGCCCCTCCCTTTCCATGTGAGAGGGATGACATTTGTCTCCATCTGGGTAGACCAGAGGGCACAATTGGGCCCATTACTGATTACATACTAATTAACAAAGGAGCAGGTTTTCAATAATATTTTTTCAAATAAATGCAAGAGTACCAAGACTCCACTGGGGATAAGGAGGACAGGAAATCCTCTTTAAAAATACAATTGGAAGGTAGAATGCAAAAAAAATGTTCTGCTCCATCTCCAAGAGCAAGCGGTATAATTTACAGGGTGGTATTTTATAGGTGCCATGGATGTAGCATTAGGATCTGCTGCGACTGGAGTTTTTACCAGTTCATCTTGGCTTTGGACTCACCTTTATGAGGTAGGCCATACGATGGATTTAAAAAAAAAAAAAAATTAGGTGTATATGTTCCTGAAGGTCTTTTATATAAGTGAGATGATAGATATTGTATTACATTTTAAAATACAGTGGTTTGGGGGTGGGGGGGAGGTTTTATTTTTTTTAGCATTGTATTTAATTGAGAAGCATAAGTTGTATGAGTGTGTGAATTGTTGGCTCATTGATACACTTCTTGGGTAGCTTACAGTGCACTGGTAGTATGCACCTGAGTCTCCAGGATACATACCCTCCTATGGCTTATTGCTTAAATATAAGCTCTAGGTCTACTGGTTGCCAGCAACTTGTGTTAAAAGGTGAATTGGTCCTGATTAGGTGTCATTCATTAAATTCTTTAAAATGCCCAATATATAGTCAAACTATAATTCCTGGGGGAATTCTCCAGAGGACGTGATTTATGAAAAATCTGCATTACCAGCAGAAAAATGAGTCTTGCAGAAAATTGGCTCTTTTTTCTCATAAACAGAGGGCAAAATTTAAAGCATCCAAAATTGAGTTTCATCTTTTATTTTTCTAGCATTTTTTTTTTCAGATGCCAGAAGTTACCTTGTGTTACTAATTTCGAAGTGGTTTCATAACTACCTAGTCCACCCAGAGCTACGATTGCAATATACATTACAGTACTTGCACAGTCAATCTAAACAAAAAATACCACATCAATATGTCCCAAGTATAACAGTTGTTTCTTCTGCAGGCCAGTATTTTGACAGGAGACCGTGTTTGGAGAATGCCTCTCTTTGAACATTACACAAAACAAGTTACCGATTGTCCACTTGCAGACCTCAGTAATGTTGGAAAATATAGCAGGTACATTATTTAACTGAAATGCAGCAACCCTTGTCTTGACTGATATACCCGTTTATCATCATGTTATTGCTTTAGAAATAGCCAGCATTTCCATGGTTACTAGAATGATTTGAACTTGCACTAACATGCACTAGTACAGTTAGATTTTAAAACAGGAGTTGGGATTTCAGTGTTTTTACTTTTAAAAATTGTTAAAATATAGAGCCAAATCTTGATTTGTCAATTTAGGACCACATGGTGACAACAGCTCTTGTTCAGGGGGAGAGCACACAATGGACCTCCCCAGCCCCACTCTGTGTCCTGCCCAAGAGTATGTAACAGTCCAGTCCTTGCACACCGTGAAACATGAAGAGTTCGCCCTTTGTGTACCTAGGGGCATGTTTCTCTGCAACGAGGGTGAGAGTGGGCCAGCTTCACCAAAGAAAAGAAGCTCTACCATCCTAAAATGATGTAACCAGCATATCTGGAAGCTGGGGAACAGAACACCAGTACTATCACTGCACATGTCTGGGAGAGGGGTAATATTATGTTTAAACAACCGCAGGGCTCTGTAATTCTACCAAACATTGAGTATTACTGTGTTCTTCAAGTGCGTGTTAGTGTGGATCCCCCGTAGAGGTACATGTGCTTCATGTCACAAAATAATAGTCTTTTGAATACTGGGGGCCATGCATGCACCTTGAGCTGCCTCAAGCTCTTGTCTGAGTGCATAAAGGGCAGCCACGACTCTCCATCAGTTTTCTCAAGGATCTCCTGAATACTCACCCACCTGTCAGCCAGCTTCTGCACGGAATCTCAACATTATTCTCCGGAAGCTCATGGAGCATCCTCTTGAGCTGCTGTCTGATTGCTTGGTACATCATCTTACCCTCAGGTGGCTGTTACCTCAGAAGAGAATGCTAATGAGCTCCAAGCTCTCAGGGCTGGACCTCCTTACACCTTCTTTCACAGGGACACAGTTATGCTGAGACTGCACCCTAAGTTCATCCCTGAAGTGGTCTCAGAATTTCGCCTAAATCAATCAATCAATTAATTTACCAGTCTTGTTCCTGAAACCACACTCAACATAGGGAGAAAAGTTACATACTCCAGATGTTTTGAAACAGGAGCAAGTCTTTTAGATAGGCCCACAAAGAGGTGGAGAGACAATGTTACCCATCAAAATACCAGAACATTTTGTCACAAGAGAACCTCTAAGTGGACAAAAGCAATGTATTTCCACCTGCCATCAGATAACTGGCAAGCCTCTCCCTGCAAACACCAAGACACACTCTACACCAGGGCACAGGCAGTGTTGTCAGCTTGGTTCAGAAGCATGCTAGTATCTGAGATCTACAACGTAGCAACCCACTGACTTTTGTTAAACATTGTCCTTAACATGGCAGCCAGGTCTGATGCCAAGTTCAGCAGAGCAGTGCTTCTACCATTTGAAGCTGAGACTCTTCATTTCCACCATCCTGAGGCAATACTGCTTGCCACTCACCGACAGTGGGATCCACACTGATGCATACTTGAAGAAGGAAGAATGGTTTCTTACCCTGTGGTTCTTTTGAGATGTTGTAGTTCAGCGTGGATCTGCCCTGCCCTCAGTCCCCACTTTTTGAAGTCCTCAGCTTTTAATTGAGAGAGAGAACTGAGGGAGAGTTCCAGCTGCTTCACCCTTTATGCCCTTGTATGGAAGCATTAGACGGCACAGGGTGCATCTACAGCTATGCAGAAGCTTCCAATCTCATGCACATGAGGTGCATGCACACCTTCAGTTAGGGTGACCAGATAGCAAGTGTGAAAAATCGGGATGGGTTGGGGGGTAATAGGAGCCCATATTAAAAAAAAAAGAAGTCCCAAATATCGGGACTGTCCCTATAAAATCAGGACATCTGGTCACCCTACCTTCAGTGGATCCACACTAATTAAAACATATTGAAGAACCCCAGTTGCTGGAGAGTAGCTAACTATTCGGTGTGCATTTTATTGTTGACTTAGAGTTGTTAAAGTTTTTAAAAATCAACTTTTTTTCTCTTCTCCTTCCTCCCCCAACAGAGCTGGAGGTGCATGCACAGCTGCTGCCTTCCTGAAAGAATTTGTGACTGTGGCTAACTGGGCTCATTTAGATATTGCTGGTGTGATGTCAAATAAAGATGAGGTTCCTTATCTTCGAAAAGGCATGGCAGGACGACCCACACGAACATTAGTAGAGTTTGCTACACGCTTGAGCCAAGACAAGCAAAGTGTCTAGTAAAATGCTAATTCTGTAATCTTCCACTCCGCCTTAAATCTGTCTACTTCAATTAATCTTAAAATTTATTTTAAAACAAGTTAATGGCCTATGGCGTATGTACACTCTAATAAAATGCCAAATGTGGAAGTACATCTACAATCCAGGAATACTTCCCATAATCTAAAAAATATAATGATGAAAGACAAATGCATTTTATAAACAGTTCTTACTGAGTAAGAATATCCCATAGATGAGGTTCCCTCTTCCCATTTTATGCTGTTGAAGGTGAGAAGTTCTGTTTGAACTATTTTTAGACACTTAATACTGAAAAAAATGATCATTGTAAACATCTGGACTTGTGTTCAGATGTATAATAAGTAGTGATCTGTGTAATGGTCGCAAAAAATAAATCTACCTTTTTAGTTGCTTTACCAAGTTCTTTTGTCTAAACCAGGGGTCGGCAACCTTTCAGAAGTGCTGTGCCGAGTCTTCATTTATTCACTCTGATTTAAGGTTTCGTGTGCCAGTAATACATTTTAACGTTTTTAGAAGGTCTCTTTCTATAAGTCTATAATATATAACTAAACTATTGTTGTATGTAAAGTAAATAAGGGTTTTAAAATGTTTAAGAAGTGTCATTTAAAATTAAATTACAATGCAGAGCCCCCCGGACCAGTGGCCAGGACCCGGGCAGTGTGTGTGCCACTGAAAATCAGCTCGAGTGCCGCCTTCGGCACGCGTGCCATAGGTTGCCTACCCCTGGTCTAAACAGTATAATGTAGCCTCCACTATAAAACCATTAATCTGAAATTATGGCCCTTCTGTGTTTTGGATATACCATACATGGAAGAATAACTCTTGATAGGGTTTATTGACAGACATTTTGTCAGAACAACATAAGGGAGAAGCTAGAGGTACTGTTACCATCTGTTTAATCAGCTAATACACAGTAGTGCTTTATTAGGTATTGGGAGACTCCATTGCTAAAGGTATCTTAAACTAGACAAAGAACCTGAAAATAAGCTGTAAGGAACCTTCCTATGTTGGCAGGGAGATGGATTGTCTTGCCACTTGCTATATGAGATGCCAATTTATTGAGCATAATTAAAGGAAATTAAACAATTTCCTGCAGTTGTTTATAATTCCTCTCAAAAAGCTTGGCATAAAAAATTTTCTCCCTGGTTATTTTGCTTTTTTCATTGTGCTTGCATTGATTTTTTTTTCTCTTGGGCTTTCAATAAAGCTGAAATTAACATGACTGTTTTTTATTTGGGTAACTTCCTTGGTTGTGTAATACCATAGTTAATGGTACTCTCAATCTGAGCACAGTTTAGGGGAAGGATTGTTAAAGAAACTTTTTCTTGGAGGGTGTGTCAGTAAGAGGGACAGCTTTTCTAATGTGCAGTATGTCAGTGTATTTAAACAGAGGAGTTTACAGAGACTAAAACTACTCATTTTTTTTACTGATCAATCTGCCCTATCACGTGACACCAGATGAAGGATTCTGTTTTAACTTCTGAAATCTGACCCCTCGAGTAAATTTCCCAACTGCAGTTCAGTCAGGACATAGTTGTGGCTGGCTAGTTGTTTAGAGGACAGCACCTGTATTTTGCTTTCTGTAACCATGGTTGGCCACAAGAATTCACAGCAGATGTGGCATCAGAGTGCCCTAGGTGCACTCCTACAATTGTGCTGAGACTGTGGCAGAAAAATAAACTGTTAACAGCAGACACGGGAAGATTATCCTTTCACATCTGTCTTATTATACTTTGCACTTGTAAAGCTCCTTCTGTCTGATCATTTCAAAGCAGTGTGGTGATAATTTTACAGATTTGTCCAAGGCCATACACCTAATCAGTGGCAGAGTTGGAATTGCAACTTAATTGCTTTAACCACTAGATGATCCATATGCAGATAGCTGTCCTAAATTTAACATTTACCTGTGCATAATTTTGCAAAAGCACCAGTATCTCTCAGCATATTGCTAATTCCATATGTAAATGAGATGCTTAACTATTAGCACTGATTTATTTTTCACCTGCTGTAAAAACTCACTCTCCTTAGACTTTTTTTGATGATGGACAGTGAACAGGCAGCCTAGATTTAAAAAAAAATGAAGCATCTTTTACCAAATTTAACATCTCCAACTATCTGTAGCATAAGGAGAAAAAGGCTACTATGATCATAGATACTAAGAAAGAGCAGAGGCAATTAAGGACAGAAGCTGTAGCTTCAATCTTCGGAGAACTAAGCTGCTGGGGGTTGTGTATGTGACTGCCAGGACAGAGTCCGTGAAGGAGAAGTGGAAAAACTTGTACCCCTGTTGGGTGACGATGCAATAGGGTTGCCAGCTTTGGTTGGCTTAATTCCTGGCGGTTTCATCACATGACATCTTTAATTAAAGATTAATTGTTACTTCCTGGAGGATTGGCAACCCTATGATAGAATGAAGCTCTGGTTGCCTCATGTAAGGGAAGAGCTGAGGCAGAGCCTGCATTCGCGGGCTCAGGGCTTGTCCTTCGTTCCTGTCTGAGCTGGGGCCTGAGCCAGCAGCTGCCGCCGTCCGGCCCGGGGCGAGGGGCTGTAGCTACCCCCAGGCACTGACTCCGGCCTTGTCAGAGCGTCGCCCCGCCGCAGCCCCGCGCTCCAGGGCCAGTTCCCGGGACGCGCGAGGTCGCCGCTACCGTGCAGGCCACGCCCACCTCCGCTGAGCCCCGAGCATCGGCACCGCCTCCCCGCTGCAGCGCCCCCTCCCTCCGACGTTCTCCCCTCCTCCCCCCGCGCAGGCGCAGTGCGATCTCGGGGCGGTGTGTCATGGCGGCGGCACTGAGCGGGATGTTTACAAACCAGCCGCCGGGACCGCCTCCCCCTCCGCTCCCTCCTGGCGGCCCCGGCCAGGCCGGCCTCCTCCCGGCCGCCGCGGGACCGCGCAACCCCAACAGCACGCTGGTGGACGAGCTAGAAGCTTCCTTTGAGGTGGGGGGAGGCGCGGGGCTCAGGGTCATGGGGGGCTGGGGGAGGTTCAGGGCCCTGGAGCGGGTGGGAGAGGCGATGGGGCTGGGGGGAGGTTCCGGGCCTGGAGGGAGTGGGAGAGGCGATGGGGCGGGGGGAGGATCAGGACCTGGAGGGGGTGGGAGAGGATGGGGCTGGGGGAGGTTCAGGGCCCTGGAGCGGG
>QXTE01000106.1:5550212-5573981 GCA_003942145.1 Platysternon megacephalum
GGGAGAGGCGATGGGGTGGGGGAGGTTCAGGGCCTGGAGGGGGTGGGAGAGGATGGGGCTGGGGGAAGCTCAGGGCCTGGAGGGGGTGGGAGAGACGATGGGGCTGGGGGAAGCTCAGGGTCTGGAGGGAGTGGGAGAGACGATGGGGCTGGGGGAAGCTTAGGGCCTGGAGGGAGTGGGAGAGGCGATGGGGCTGGGGGAAGCTCAGGGGTTCGGAGGGGTGGGGGGAGGGTCAGGACTTGGAGGGGGTTGGAGAGGCGGAGGGGCTGGGGGAGGTTCAGGACCTGAATGGGGTTGGAGAGGCAGAGGGGCTCTGGGAGGTTCGGGGCCTGGAGGGGGTTGGAGAGGCGGAGGGGCTGGGGGAGGTTCAGGACATGGAGGGGGTTGGAGAGGCAGAGGGGCTCTGGGAGGTTCGGGGCCTGGAGGGGGTGGGAGAGGCGATGGGGCTGGGGGAAGATCAGGGCCTGGAGGGGGTGGGAGAGGCGATGGGGCTGGGGGAAGATCAGGGGGTGGGAGAGGCGGAGGGGCTGGGGGAGGTTCAGGACATGGAGGGGGTTGGAGAGGCAGAGGGGCTCTGGGAGGTTCGGGGCCTGGAGGGGGTTGGAGAGGCAGAGGGGCTCTGGGAGGTTCGGGGCCTGGAGGGGGTTGGAGAGGCGGAGGGGCTGAGGAGTTTGGTGGAAATGAACCTGCATGAAGCAGTGTGCACTGACTTTCTGCCTCCCTGGTCCACTCTTGCCATTCGCATGGGCTGTTGATGAGTGGTGTCTGTCTGTCCTTTGCATGACATGTGCATAAGGTGCCCGGTTTCTCCTTTAAAACAAGTATCTCTATCTTCCCAATCATCTAGGCTTGCTTTGCTTCACTTGTGAGTCAGGATTATGTGAATGGCACAGATCAGGAAGAAATTAGAACTGGTAAGAGCCTGCCAGTATTTTGATCTGGCTGTAACAGGGTTGACATATTGGGTTCGTTAAAAAGATACTGTTAAATTATCTGTACTAATTTTTAAAGTACAAACCTTTTAATTTACTACACATAATCTCAGGAACCTGTGCATTTATAGGGCCTACCTACACTAGGGAATCAATAAATTTTTTTTGCCACTGTTAATATCTTTTGAGCTTCACTGGTCTATGCTAATTTGGAAGCAGTAGTGGAGAGAGCCCAGTGTCTGCCACCACTGTTCTAAATACTATGCCATCTAACCCTATTAAGATCGGTCTTTTTAAAGGTATTTAGGCACTCATGTGCCTAGTGGGATTTTCAAAAACACGTAACTGTCAGAATGAGGCACCTAGGCACTTCTGAAAATCTGCCCAAGGTGCTTAACATGGTATCAGCAACCGAAGTGTTGTCTATAGTAGAGATCCAAATGTGGCTAACCCCAATGGAGCTGAACCAGTGTTAACAATTATAAGAATTTTTGAAAAATGTCCCTAGTATAGCCACGGCCTTGTGGAATTTTTCACAAGTATTATAGGTAGCTGGCAATGGGGGAGAGAATCCCACTGAAGCATTTGGTTTGTAAAACGGAAAAGCAGCATGAATTACAGTGACTGAGCAAAAAGAGAAGGGAGGAAAGGAGAACTTGGGTTCTGCCTACCTTTACAGTATCTCTTTAAAAAAAATCTTTCTTTTGCACTCAAAGGTATGTGACTGGGAGAAATATAATGGATTGCTGTTCTGCTCGGGCAATGGCAGCATTAGCAGCCAACATCTCATTCTGGAATCTCTGTTGTTTATAGTAGCTTATGAAGTAGAAAAAGGCCTGGATAAAATTTTCAGAAGTCTTACTCAAAATCAAAGGGGTTTAAGAATTGAAGTCCCATTTTCGAAAGTGACTTACAAGCTTTTGAAAACTCTAGCTCCTTGTTCTCTTTTCAGATATCGGGTTATACTTATGGACTAAGTTCTCTCTAAGCTGCACAGCAGCCTATTAAGCGCTGTGTAGGCGCTCAGGGCTGCAGCAGGGAGAGATGCCTCCTCCAGCTCCGGACCTGCCACGGTGGGGAGAGACATTTCGCCCCAGCCCAGGCCCGGACCAGCCGGGGGAGAGGCACCTTCCCCAGCCCTGCCCCGGACCTGCCGCGGCTGAGGGAGAGGCACCTATCCCACGGCCCCAGAGCTGCCGCCGCAGGGAGAGATGCTCCCCCCCTCCCCCCCCCCAGCCCAGGTGCTGCTGCAGGAAGAGAGAGCTGAGGGGAGTCCTCTCTCCCTGCCGTAGCCCTGGGGCAGTCTGCACCCCAAACCCCTTATCCCCGGCCCCACCCCAGAGCCCTCACCCCTACTTGGAGCCCTCACCCCCCACACCCCAACCCTCTGCCCTGGCCCCACCCCAGAGCCCACACCCCCAGCTGGAGCCCTCTACCCCCTGCACCCCAACAACCCTATGCCCCAGCCCTGAGCCCCTCATCCCTGGCCCCACCCCAGAGCCTTCCCCCCCAGCCAGAGCCCTCACCCTCGCACACTCTGAACTCCTTGACCCCACCCCTGCCACATGAATTTTATGTGCACCAATATGGAGGTGATGTGTCACTTTTGTGCAACACGACACCTCCATATTGGAGCACATAACAAAATTCATTCCGCATGTGAGTGGGAAAAATTAGAGAGGACGCTGCTTTTGGACTATGCTGGAATGAAGAAACTCTTGCACAGGATAACTAAATAAATTTTATTAGAGTCATTAATAAATATGCACAGGAATACACTGAAATGTTACTTAATGTATTTGCATTCAAGACCCACAGAAGTGACACTGTGTTTATGTGTATATTTGGTTTTTGAGGCCCTTTGTCATTAGATAAATTTTAATTAACCTTTTGCAGTGAAACTGGAAGTGACCATATTCTTTTCCACATCTTACAGAATATTGATTTTAACATGGTTACTATTCTAAAAGAGGCATGCCATTTAGAACTTGCAGAAGTAAAGGTCTGTGGGGGGATAGTCTATAGATATGTTTAGTCAATTTACTTTCCATTATTTAGGGACTTCAGATTTTATAAATACAGGCCACTAAAAATACAAAAGTTTACAATCAAGTTTTTGGATTTAGTTTCTCAGATGTCTTTTGGAAAAAGCTGTAGATTAGTTTTTTAAATATTGAACACCCGGCTATGTAGACTAAGAGGCTAACGTACATTAACTGATTTCCTTCTATGGATGTTGTTAAACTAATCTGGTCTTTGCTTTCTTTATCTTTCAAATCTTGTTATATTTCTGTATTTTAGGTGTTGATCAATGTATCCAGAAATTTCTGGATGTTGCGAGACAAACTGAATGTTTTTTCCTACAAAAAAGATTACATCTGTCTGTCCAGAAACCAGAGCTAGTAATTAAAGAGGTAGGAGATTATCATCTTTTTATGTACTTCCTTTACCTGTGACAACTTTAATTTGTTCCTTTCTTTTAAGACTAAGGATGTATTTCTTTTGTTCCATGATAGTACAGAGAATCTGAGACAAGTACCATATTTGATCAAGAAATGTAGTTTTTGTTCAGTGGAACATTTCTCTTCTTTCTCCATCTGCAAGCACAGTGGATTTTTAAAATTATTCCCATTTCTGCTAGTTTTCCTAACTGTCCTACCATTATTATTTATATAGCTACATAAATGTGTGTAGCGCTTTACTACAAGTGTGAGGTGCAAACAAGCGGGTGGGTCTCTTTCCTGAAGATCCTAGAATCTAAAGGTACAAATAGGTGCAATGCAGTACAGAACAAACAATGGTTGAGTTTAATTAGCTTATTGCCCTGTCACTATAAGTTTGTAGAGCTCACCTGGATCTCTCTCAGTAGCTCTTTACAGCACGTAAGAAAATCTGGATATAGATATGCCCCTTTGAGGGAACAGACCAGTTAGTCAAAGTTGGATATGCAGAGGGCAAACTTCTTTCTGAATTACATGAGGGGTATTGAAACAGAGACCTGGTACACTCAACTAGAATGTATATCATGCAAGGGAGTAGCCAAATTATTCTATCTCCAGTTCAGCCACTTCTCATAGTAAGATGTTTTCACTCTGAGAATTGTCCATTGTTTCATAGGAACTGTAATAGTTAAAATTAGTTTACAATGTAGTCTTTTTACAGTGAAAATAAGTCATTTACTAATTCAAGATGTCTATCAACTGCAGGATGTTTCAGAATTGAAAAATGAATTGCAGAGGAAAGAAGCACTAATTCAGAAGCATTTGGGTAAACTGCGTCACTGGCAGCAGGTTCTAGAAGACATGAATGTACAACACAAAAAACCTGCAGAAATGCCTCAAGGACCATTAGCTTATCTAGAACAGGCTTCTGCAAATATTCCTGCACCCATGAAGCAAACATGATTAAGAAAGATGTTTGAATTTAGATCTTTGAGTAGTATTTTAACTTAAAGTGAAATGTAATATTGATCTTTCTACCTTGTATAATATATGATGTAATTTGTAATATAAAAATAAATAGTGTTTTATACTACGACAGTGGGACACAACTAAGCATAAAATAAATGGGGAAGAATCTGTAGTTTTTTAACTTTTATCAAAGTATGGATTGTTTTTACATTCATACTGAACAAATGCTCATGTATGTCTTGTATTGTAGTCAGAATACACTTGCATAGAATATGCTAAAACCCCCTCCTATTACTTGGGAAACTGACAGAGCAGTCCTAATGTAGCTAAAGTCCAGTTAAGGCACTATTGATATAGAAGTACTTGCAGAGTTTATTTGTTCATCTCAAGTGTAGCCTTATATACAGTTTTCATTGTGAGTGTTTCTAATCACGTAGCATCCTATGATTCTGGAGAAATAGTGCAGACTTCTTATTGCTGAGACTGGTCAAGTAAATCAAAGCAAGGATTTTCTGTTGAGCACTACTGCTATCTATGGCATAGGCACTTGCCTTCGCTTGGGGTGGGGTGGGGGGGAAAGTATTTTAAATGTGTTTAAAATATCTCTCTTTTCCTAGTGTAGACATGGCCAGAAGGAGCTATGGGATGTTGGTGCTAATGGGAAAATGCTCTGGCATCTGATGCTTTTAAAAACTTGTAAGAGAGCTTCCTTTTGGAAGGGGGTGGAGATGTGGTTAATATTTCCCAGTCATCCTCCTAAGCATAATGCCTGGCATTTTCTACCCTTCCCATGGCCTGTTTCTACAAATGTATGGTGCCTTCTTTTCCTTCTGAAACTATACCCACTCAGTTTAAAGGTTTGGCACCTTGGGAGAATGTTGTTGGCTTTCCTCATCAAAGCAGATTTAGCTGAAGTAGCTAGAAATTGAGTGTTATCAGTTTCAGGCTGCTGCAGCTGACATGAAAAGCCAGTGGAGAAGTACTGCCTCATTGTGTACTATTGGCTAATTAGCTGAGACATTGTAAGTGAGGGAACCAGACAGCTTGTCTGCTCTGTGCTTGCCATTGTGCTCTCAGAGCATTGCTGCAGGAGAGAATGTAAACACAAACTCCCTTTAGAGAGTAGGTTTAAATTAACTTCACTCTGCCATAAGTGGAGAGAAGCTGCAACGCAGGAGAAATAACTCCAACTTCTGGAGCTAAATGTTCTCTCAAAGCCTCTCTTCGAACCACTGATTTAAGGAAGCCATCTGCTTTACTTGGACAGTACTTGAAGTTTCCCATTTTCCTGTAGGGACTGCTACCTATTTTCACACAAGGAATGGGCAGACTGCCACAAAGTAAGTCAGTAACAAACTCCCATTGATTGCTGCAAGTACAGGACTGAGTTACATGATGGTTGCTTTTTAAATTAACTCAATCTAGTCTGTCTAGGCAGGTACATCACACTTAACTACTATGTCCATTTTTGTCTGTCCCTGTGAAATGAGAGAGGGAACTCCCTGAGTGGAAAAAGGCTTTCATCTACTTGAAAATGACTGAATGATAAGAATCTAAGTAAATAATGTCTGTCCTTTGTGGGATGTTTGAGTGGTTTTACTGCTATTCCTCATAAGGCTTCTAGTTGTTCATTGGACTCAGATTTTGAAAAGATTTTTTTTCACCTTAAAAAGCTCATTTTGCTCTTACATCTCTCAATACATGCACTACTGCTCCAATTTATTAACTAGTAGCTCTTTCATTGCTGATCATTTTAGCAGAATCATCCTAAAATATTGATTCTTCAGTCCCAAACCCTCCCCCCCAGTTCCCACCTACTCAACTACCAGATGTGTTGCTCTACTCACAATACTAGTAGCTATGTATTGTAAGTACAAAAAATAGTTGGCTTATTAAAACCCCAAAATATGGCCTTACAGGATTGGGCAGCAGCATATGCTGCCAAGGCTGGCCTTGGGAGACACCTCTGCTGTAGGTTTTTAAATGAGAGCAAGCTTTTGCCACATGATCTGGTATTGCAATCATTTTTGTTAGAGGTGGTCAATCTACTCTTGGATGCTGTACCAAATGTGTCTCTCTTACTAGACAGAAAAAGCTTTTTGCACTGTTTATAGATTTTTCTAAGGGGTTTCTTGTGGAAAACTAAGCCTTCTAGATATTACACGGATGTTCGGGAGAGGGACTGGAGTTAGACTTTCCATTGGTAGCTGTCTAAAATTCATTCAATGTTTCTGGCAGATTTGTTTGCTACTGTTGCTCTCCCACTCTGCCATGTTGACAGGCCTAGTCTACATTTTCCTTTAGAAAATCCTGAAGTTCGGCAGTAAAATGGGGATAATGCTGACCACCTTTGTAAAGCGTTTTGAGCTCTACTGAAGGAAAGCACCATGTGAGCTATGTATTAACTTTAACTAACTTTAATAGAATGTCATCTTATGAAAGATGGTTGCTATGGCTTCTGAATATTGGATAGCCAGAAATTTAAAATACTTGGTGATACTGGCACCACAAATTACACACTAAACTAGGAAGGGGAATACTTATAAAACTGGAGAGCAATGGTCACCCTTTAAATCAAGAGTAGAGAGCACTATGGGATTATCTATCTGCAAAGGCAACCTTGTAAAAATGGGACCACTGTACCAGAAGGAAAATAATTGAAGGATCTCGTATGTATACTGCTAATTTGATTAAACTAATTGAAGTACAACTTGGCCTGATTTATGATGTTATAAAGAAGGATTTTGAAGGTGAGAAGTTTCAAATACACTGATTAACAGACCTCAGCAAATCTTAAAGGAAGTTATGTATAAAGTGTACGATATGAGGGTGCAAAAACCTCCTACTTAATTGAAGCCAGATGGTACATGCTATGAGGTGAAAAAATGTAGAAATTTTAAAAATCTTTCCAGACACAGCAGTAGACTGTCTGTTTCCAGCAAAAGTTGATGTAAAATCCTAATAAGTCATAGCTTTGAGTATACTAAAGCAGCCAGGTGATTGGTGACTAGAGTGTGAGTAACTCATAGTGGAGACTGCTGTAGGGTTAGAGCAGGGGGTGGGCAAACTTTTTGGCTCAAGGGCCACATCTGGGAATAGAAATTGTATGGTGGGGCATGAATACTCATGAAATTGGTGTTGGGTTGCGGGAGGAGGTGAGGGCTCTGGTTGGGGGTGTGGGCTCCAGGGTGGGGCCAGAAATGAGTTCGTGGGGTGGGGTGGGGTGCAGGCTCCGACTGAGGGTGTGGGCTCTGGGGGGGGGCAGGGGATGAGGGGTTTGGGGTGCAGGAGGGTGCTCTGGGATGGGATCAAGGGGTTTGGAGGGCAGGAGGAGGATCAGGGCTGGGGTAAGGGTTTGGGGCGTGAGGAGAGGCTCAGGGGTGCAGACTCCGGGCAGCGCTTACCTCAAGTGGCTCCTGGGCTCAGCGGCACATCCCTTCTCTGGCTCCTAGTCAGAAGCACAGTAAGGCAGCTCTGCGTGCTGTCCCATCCACAGGCACCGTTCCTGCAGCTCCCATTAGCTGCAGTTCTTGGGGCGGGGGCAGCGTGCAGAGCGGAGCCCCCAGCTGCCTCTACATGTCGGAGCCGTATGGGGGCCATGCTACTGCTTCTGGGAGCTGCATGGAGCGGCCCCTGCTCCCTGGCTAGAGCGCCGGAGCGGAGCAAGCCCCAGAGCCCGCTCCCCAGCGGGAGCTCGAGAGCCAGATTAAAATGGCTGATGGGCCTAAAACGGCCCACGGGCTGTAGTTTGCCCACCCCTGGGTTAGAGTATTAATGTAACCAGTTCAACAATTAACTTGCATGTTATGGAAATGTAAATTGTTTTTCTCATTTTATGGCTTTTCAAAATTGGGTATTTCTGCTTTGCGATAGCTGGAATGAATATATGAGCATGGAGAGACAAGGTGGGTGAGGTAATGTCTTTTATTGGACCAATTGGTGAAAGAGACAAGCTTACACAGTGGTCTTCTTTAGGTCCAGTAGAAGATGATTACCTAACACACACACACACACACACACACACCCCTCCCCAAGTCTGTCTAATATCCTGGGAGGGGAGTGCTTCTGTTGCCTGGGGCTAGTGGAGTTGGGGAGCTGACCCATGGCAGGCAGAGACAAGGCTTGCTCTCACACTAAGGGCAGTTGGTAGCAAGGTGCCTCACTGCCCTGGGTACCCAGCATAGCATGAACGTAGAATATTCACAATTATCTGGGGGTCATAGTTGATCACAAGCTAAATATGAGTCAACAGTGTAACGCTGTTACAAAAAATCAAACATAATTCTGGGATGTATTAGCAGGAGTGTAGTAAGCAAGACACGAAAAGTAATTCTTCCACTCTACTCTGCGCTGATTAGGCCTCAACTGGAGTATTGTGGCCAGTTTTGGGCGCCACATTTCAGATGTGGACAAATTGGAGACAGTCCAGAGAAGAGCAACAAAAATGATGAAAGGTCTAGAAAACATGACCTATGAGGGAAGATTGAAAAAATTGGGTTTGTTTAATCTGGAGAAGAGAAGACTGAGAGGGGACATGATGACAGTTTTCAAGTACATAAAAGGTTGTTACAAGGAGGAGGGAGAAAAATTGTTCTTCTTAACCTCTGAGAATAGGACAAGAAGCAATGGGCTTAAATTGCAGCAAGGGTGGTTTAGGTTGGACACGAGGAAAAACTTCCTAACTGTCAGGGTGGTTAAGCACTGGAATAAATTGCCTAGGGAGCTTGTGGAATCTCCATCATTGGGGATTTTTAAGAGCTGGTTGGACAAACACCTGTCAGGAATGGTCTAGAAAATACTTAGTCCTGTCTTGAGTGCAGGGGACTGAACTAGATGACCTCTTGAGGTCCCTTCCAGTTCTATGATTAGTGCAGATTTGCATTCTGCACAGATTTGCATTCTACACTTCCGTTTTAGTTTTTAGTGAGTGGTATGTGTTTTGTTTGTTTATTAAGTGCTCTTTGGTGCTGATTTGGTAATGTTGGACACCTAAATTCTCCATATATTCAGAGTACGTACTAGCTCTCTCACAAATCTTTCCAGCAATCTGCCGTTCTTTTGTTTTGGAGGAATTCTTTCTAATCATGAGAGGAGAGTTCAGTCCCTGGCTTATTCAGTCCTTAAACTCTCTGCCAACACAGTTGTCAGTTAGTGTCATTAGTGTTGGTGATTTTATGTGATGGACAACTTCACACTAGGACCTGGACTAAAATCATCAACTCATTTCACATAGGTCACCCTGTCTTAATCCTAAGGTAATAAATTTCCATCACCATTAAGCTGGGATTGATTCAAATTTACAACCTACAGATGAAAGTCCCTTTATTCCACATCCAATCCCATAAAATATGTAATGTCATTCACACTAATCTAGCCTACCTTTTACCTTTCCTAATGACCATGTTTAAACTACATCCCTTGAAAGGGTAAATTGCTCTGGTTTCTAGTATACTTCACTTTTTTCATTATTATATAATTGTGGTTTCAGGCTACTGTATTTTGTATTGCCATCCTAAATCATATAATTTATGCCCCCTTGTATGTTCTCTCATTGTTCTCTCCTGCTACAGAGGCCAGGACAGGAGGCAGTGGGTTCAAACTGCAGCATAGAAGTTTTAGATTAAATCTCAGGAAAAACTTCTTCACTGTAAGAACAGTAGGACAAAAAGAACAGACTGCCTAGGGAGGTTGTGGACGTTCCTTTGCTGGAGGATTTCAAAAAGAGGCTGGATATTCAACTGTCCTGGATGGTTTAGACACAACAAATCCTGCATCCTGGCAGGGGGTTAGAAATTAATAAATGGATAGCTGAGAATAACATCTTGCATATTGTCCATAAATAAGCAAAAAGTATCTAATTGTTCATTATGAACAATTAATGTAGCTTTACTTAGATCAGAACCACACCTATTAAGTCCTTCAGTTCAGTCATAGGACAATAGAATCTATATGAAACATATAGTCATAAAAAATGGTATAATTTGAGTTATCACTGTCAGAGACAGATACTTCTCAGTCTTGTTTCCTGCACACCATTTTCTTAACTTAATTCTTATTAGTGTTGTTACAGTCAAGCCTAGGAACCCTAGTCATGGACCCGGACCCTTCGGTACTAGCTGCTGTACAAACACAGAACAGAGTAAATAGCCCTTCTGTAATTTCCTCCTTTTGTTACCAAATATTCTGTCCTGAAACTAAATTGTCTTGAGTCCCTTTCAGAACCAAACTACTTCTTTCCAAAGAACCATAGGCTAACAGAGCAGAAGTCCTGGAGGCTGGCTGGTGCTTCAGTAGTAGGCTCTCAGATGTGGAACTCCTTACTGTCCGAGATCAGGGTGAGACACAGCTATGCCAGCTTCAGGGAGGTGATTTACTGTAAAATGCATGTTTCTTTATGCAAATCTTCCCTCCGAATGATGAGCAACTGGAATCAAGAATGACCCACTTAAGAAAGCAGTGTAAGATGTGGATGATTTGGTCCTCCCAGTGGATTGATGTACTTGGTGCTTAGATACCAGAGGTAGACATATTGAAGATACACATGGATGGAATATACTGAATGCCCATCTTTCATAAACTTGAAACTTTATGAATTGTACACAGTCTGGTTCAAAATTCTGCATAATGAATTAAAGTGTAAAACATTAATTTGATCTGTAAGCAAATATTTTATTAATATTCATAATTGAATTTTATCCTGAATTTCCCAGACTGATCCTTAAATATGTTTAATGAGAACGACATTAATAGTATCTTGTAATGAGCTGTCTATACAACTGCAAAAAGGATACTTCCCAATTCTAATTATATTAATCATTCTAAAGCATCCTGCAGACATTGTCTCTGTCTGTACACTATACAACAAATTTAAAACAACTACCAGATTAAACAAACACCCTCTAAAAGTAATTCCCTTCAATCTATTTTATTTGAATATTAAACAGCAAAAAAAGGGAAAAGAAAGCATGGGATGTAATAAATATGAAATCGCATATGATTTATACTAAAACATGCACAAAATAAAGTTAAGGTGTTTTCTTAAAAGAGAACCGGACAGGAGTCACTGGGGAACAAATTCAGCACTCTGCCTGCATAACTGTGAAACGGTTCCTATCTTGATATGAAGGACCCTTCCTGTGCAACATCTGGCTATTGAGATGACAACATACCCATAATTTTTCACCTAACCTGCCTTCGTTTTTACAATCATCATCATATATATTTCTAAGGCACCCACCCTCTAATCCCATAGTACCTGGATGCCAAGAACACTTAGATTCCTAGTCAGCTGTGTACAGCTCATTATTTTTTTCCAGTCAGTACTTTGATTAAACATTTCACATGAGTGTGAGAAATTATCTGAGGTCATCTTTCTGGGTACTCTGGAAATAATTGGTTTTAGAATGAAAAATATTTAGTAAACCATTCCTGATGCCGAGGGTCTTGTTTCTGGTCATCTTTGGTTATGGGTGCTTCGTTGCCTTGTGTCCTGTGCAAAGAGACAAATACTACCATTACTTGAGTGTTTATTAAAACTCAGAAATCTTTTTTTTTTTTGGAAGAACTACTTTGTTGCTCAAATTCTTCTGGAAATAACCAAAAATACTTGAACTACTAGACACCATGGAATGGATGGAGCTAGGCCCATGTGAGCTGGAAGAGGCCAGATGCAAGCCTCACCAGTATCATTTGTGCCATGTTGAATTTCAATTGCAAGCTCTTCCAGGCAGAGACAATGGTCCAGATCCTGCAGTGAGCTCTGTGTGCAGCATTTTGGAGCATCTGGACCTGTAGCTTTTTTTTTTTTTTTAAAAAGGTACCTAGCACTGTCTTGGTGCTTGAAAAATGCTAAATACTAATTAATTCATAATCAAGTTTCTACAAAGTGTACATTTACCTTGTGGCGTGGTTACTGTCTGAGGACTGTGCTGATTGATAGCTGGCCCTGATGCAGCCAGCACTCTGGTCTAAGCTTGTCGATTTCGTTATCGGAGGGGCATTTCTCTTTGATCTCAAGTCACAGCTCAAAAAGTTCTTTGCGTAGGAGGCTAAATTCGGAACACTGACAACACGGCTTGGCACCTCGTTCAGTTTCTTCTGCTTTTATTGTGGGAACAGAAATGTATATTACGCACACATTCTTACACACGGATGGTACTATAAACACTACATATGCTCATTTCAAAACAGTATGGGCCAAATTCATCCCTGGGCCAATTCCATGGATTTCAGTGATTATTGCGGGTAATCTGGGTGTCTCATATTGGGCACCCAAAAATGGAGGCTCCCAAAATTATTAGCTACTTTTGAAAATTCTGGCTATAACATTTAAATTAAAACCTCTCCTGTAGGCTCAGTTAGAACAGGCTGCAGGGGCCCAGCAGGGCCGGCGCAACCCATTAGGCGACCTAGGCGGTCGCCTAGGGCACGAACATTTGAGGGGCGCCGGCGATCCGGACGGCCGTGGAAATTTGGGGGCGGGACCTTCCGCCGTCTAGGGCGCCAGAAATGCTGGCGCCGCTACTGGGGCCCAGGGATCAGTGGCGTCCACCCCAAGCAGTTGGGTCACTTGATTTTAAAATTGCTAGAGTGCTACAACCCTGCTAGCTTCACATAGATCCCCAGATCTGTTGACACTAGTTCTGGCGGGGGGGTGGGAGGGGGGACGGTCTAAGTGGCTTTGACAACAAGTACACTCACTGCTTGACATTGACACACTTGTTTTCCACTACAGCCACTGGTGGCAATCCTTCCGTATTGGCTATACTGCCTCACATGTGCAGTCGCTCCTGCTCTAGAGCTACAGTAGCTGCCATACAGACCCTTGGATTGAACAGCATGTTGAGTTAGTGTCCTTAGCCACTGGGCCTCCCTTTCTCCTCCACCAACATGCCCCTTTTCCAGCATGCCAATAGAGTGGGTACTGTATGGAAGAGTTGGTGAAGGTTGAGCAGGGGATAGCAGATTCCACACAGGTGGTGTAGCCATTGATTCAGTGGCTAAGCTACTTGTTCACTCTAAGTGGGGTAGAGTGGCCAGTTCTTAGGTATATGCAAGAAATAGCCCTTATCCCAGCACACAATCCGGCTCTTATCTCTAAGCAGACTGTCTCACATCTACATAAATACACTTATTTTGAATTTACATTATCTTCATCACCTGGTTCTAGGTTAGCTCACATTATGGCATATTATACTTCTACTGAAAAGCAGCAGTATAGTGCCTGAAATATTAGGAATGAACTAGCTGAAGTACTGAAGAATAAAAATTAATCTCTATCCATCTACTTATTGTACGTTCCTCCCCAGGGAATCTGAGCACCTGTAAGTGTTCAAATACTAACAACACAACATGATTTGCTATTGTATTTGAACTGTTTGTCTTACCTTCATGGAAGGTGTTAAGCATCCAGGATTAGGGTTGAAAGAAAAGGATCTATTCCGATGAGATTCAGTGCTGGGTAAAAGCAAATGCTGAAATTTTCTTCCCTCCTGAAGGGAAATAAAACCATGTGTGTCTTTGGTCTGTAAGCACACAATGTTCAGAATGGCCCAGAGCAGTAAGCGAGCAAGAACCTGACGAGTTGTGTGAAATGACTAGCAGATGGGGCCTTTCAGTATAATCTGAAATTGTTAATTATGAACTGGACCTAAGCCCTGGGCCTTGGCAATTAAAAAGACTCTTTTAAAAGATGGAAAGGCTTTTTGCAATACTTTTAAGCAGATTCACTGTCACATGTTAACAGCATGGGGGTTTAACATTTAGGAAATGGAATGTTTTCCCATCCAGGGCCGGCGCAACCCATTAGGCGACCTAGGCGGTCGCCTAGGGCGCTGCTATTTTGGGGGCGCCGGCGCCCCGGCCGGCCGTTCAATTTTGGGGGCGGGACCTTCTGCCGCCTAGGGCGCCGGAAGAGCTGGCGCCGCTACTGTTCCCATCTCATGTTACTTCTAATGAATGTCTCAGTCTTGGCGAGTCAAATAAGTGGCCTCATTCTGCTGGAAAGCTGCTATGGAAAGGGGCAGGAGTGTACTTAGAATAGTGTATGGGCCTGACACCCTAGGTTTATCATTAATACTCTGCTGGTATACCAGTTGGATTAATTAAGCGCTTGATCCTGTACGATAGCAGTCAATGGAAGTTTTGCCATTGACTTCAGTGACAGCACACACATTATACAGTATATGTCCACTAAGGAATGCTCACCGTCAGTTGTTTGATAATTTCTTCTCTCTCACTTAATTTATTTTGCAAGCAGCCTATAAGGTGCATATCTTCTGACCTGGACTCTCGCTTTCTTGGTTTCTCTTCTAATTCTTTAAGTCTGTGTCAAGTAAAAAATGCAAAACACTTTCATCCAGATCAGGAAACAACCTCTTTCAAGGCCTAAGAGTTTAGACCAGGTTTCTCTCTCTTTGACTCATCATAAACCCCATCCCTGAAATCCAGGAAAATATTCAGGGCTCCCCTGACAAAACTGTATTTTTTTAAAAAGAGGGATGTGGTGAAGAAAGCACACATTAAACACGAATGTGCCCCCCTCCACTCCTGGGCAAAGTTCAGCTGAAGTCAACCATGTACACTAGGTGTATCCAGCTAATGTTGTCAGTAGGACTCTGCACAGGAACGAACAGGGGTCTGTGGGAGCAGGATTTGGGTCTAAATTCATATAAGCTACACGTGGTGATAGTGAGCAATGCACTATAGAGAATGTATTTTATTTATTCTTTTGTTTTAGCTGGAAATTGTCAAGAGAAAGGAAGCCTCTAGCCTCCCCAGCTGGAGGTGGGTACCTCAGCACTCAGATAAAACAGAATCAATGGCTTGGACTGCCCCTCTCCCAGTGCCACGCTACCACAGCTGTGATTGGTGGTAGGGTGATCAGATGTCCCGATTTTATAGGGACAGTCCCGATTTTTGGGTCTTTTTCTTATATAGGCTCCTATTCCCCTCCCCCCCGTCCTGATTTTTCACGTTTGCTGTTTGGTGATCCTAATTGGTGGAGGCACTTGATTTAAAAGGGAGAGGGCTGGGAGCAGAGGGTTCTTTGTGAGGGGCCCTGAGCTTTGGAACCAATTTTTACATTGTCTGAAACAGCCCAGAGCTGCTGACCTTCAGGGCATGGTGAAAGGTGCCTTGCTTTATTCAGGCTTTAGCAGAGGGAGCGGTGTGATGGAGTCAGTTTGTGTCTGGGGGTGGGGAGTTTTGTTGGGGATTGAGTTTCATTGGCTGTTGTGGGTTTAAGTAATAGTTATTTTGTTTTTTTAACTGATGTCAGGAGTGTCTGTTTCAGAGATGCCTTTTTAACATTTATAAATCAAAATTGGTAATAATAATAATAATAATCTAATAACCACTTTGCAGTTACAGAGCACCTTCCTCTAAAGAGCTCAAAGCACTTTACCAAGGGATATTTCCCATATTTGTGAAATGGGAAAACTGAGGCACAGAATGTGAGCACCTTGACCCAAAGCCAGGAACAGAATCCAGGTCTCCTGACTCCTAGTCCCCTGAATCTAACCTAGAACTAATCTAGCTTCAGCAACTACATGGTTTATCCTCTGTCATTCCCACTTTGGTCCCTATCCTAAAAACACTTACCCACATGCTTAACTTTACTCATGTATGTAGTGTTTGCAGGATGAGGGCCTATGGGATCGTCCCATGATGTAAATTATTTTAAGTCAGTAAGATTGATAAGATGCATAAGTGCAATTAGGGTGACCAGACGTCCCAATAAAATTGGGTCGGGACGCAATTTGTCCCGATATCTGCCGGCAGCACTGGGTTCCCCCCACCCACCCTCTTTCTCAGCTGGCAGGACTCGGCTTTTTTTTTTTTTTCTCTGCCGGCGGGCACCCCGCCCCCCCCCCTCCCCCCATGTGTCCCGATATTTTCTTCCCCTCATCTGGTCACCCTAAGTGCAATAGTGCGTGGTACTGATACTATGTTTGTATACTGGTACTGATATTATGTTTGTATAGATTTGCACAGTCAGGCATATCTATGCTTCATTAGAGTATATTTGTGCCTTGTTTGAGTGCCTGGGAAATAGTTATACAATACACTGTTATTCCAACACTTAAAATATTCCACCCATATGTAATGAAAATAATAATTAACAATAATTAATACTTATCACTGATATAGTGAAACATCCTTACTGCAGCTGTGTCTTATTGAAATCACTTACTCGGTTTCTAGGGAGACAATCTTTGCTTGGAGATGGGCCTGAGCACTACTGAAATCAGCTATCATGTTCTGGATTTCTTTACGATGCTCTTGTTTCAAGATGTCCAGTTCTTTTTGGTGCCTGACTTTGAGGTCTTCTTCCAGTAGCCTGTCAAAATGGTTTTAAAAATTATGTAAGTCTCAAGTGTTTTAACATTCATTTAGTGAGTTACTGATGGGTAAAGACTATTAAGAGCTCGGATTTTTTTTAGGCTTAGGATGGGGTTAACGCAGCACAGTTCATGCGCAGCACCCACTGATGGGGCTCCTGTGGAGTTCAGCCAAGGATAAAAGATATCAGAAATATTTAGGATATTGAGGTAAAATATATGAATTAATGTTATAACACAGGGCCTACGGGCCTCAGGCTTGTAAGATATTAAGCTTAGTCAAGTTAGGCCTTAGGATAAATTATGCTAAATTATCTTTATAATATAGTTAAGTAAGATAATAATCAACTTGCTGAGCTTGTGTTTGTGTGAAATATGCTGATGTTTTGAAAATAACGGCTGAGTTTGGATAATAACAGATCAGAAGACATCACAAGATGATTGTTGGCAGCTGGGATGAAATGTTAAGAGACTTCCTTAAGGTAATCACCTGTTACTATGGTGATAAAGTGACATAAATGTTAATGAGTATAAAGTGAACTAATGAATTAGCCTATGAAAAACAGGACACTCCAATAGTAGTGGAGTATGGAAGTTCAAATAAAGAAAAGGGGGAGAAACCTTCATAAATGTGTGAACCCCAGTGGGCATCAGTGTAACACTTTACAAAAGTTGTATGCTGGCCTTTGTACCTTGGGGGAGACACCAGATTCACAACCACTGGTTGTTAGTCATCATCCTCACCTTTCTTGTTTTTCACAAGGCACGGTGTGGGTAATGCAAATAGTATGTGTTCTGTATGGCCTCTCTCTCCTTTACCAGATTGCAGGGTGTGTGTTGCTGTTTACTTTTATTAACCAACCAGTTATTACAGAAAGAGCACTGTATAGTCCAGGGGTAGGCAACCTATGGCACGTGTGCCGAAGGCAGCACGCGGGCTGATTTTCAGTGGCACTCACACTGCCCGGGTCCTGGCCACCAGTCCGGGGGGATCTGCATGTTAATTTAATTTTAAATTAAGCTTCTTAAACATTTTAAAAACCTTATTTACTTTACATACAACAATAGTTTAGTTATATATTATAGACTTATAGAAAGAGACCTTCTAAAAACGTTAAAATGTATTACTGGCACGCGAAACCTTAAATTAGAGTGAATAAATGAAGACTCGGCACACCACTTCTGAAAGGTTGCCGACCCCTGGTATAGTCTATGTGGTGCACCAGGGGTTCCCCTTCTATTGAAAACCTCTCTACTGTAGTCGATCTTGGGGCTGAATTCTCACAGATTACAGTTGGTGTAAACCCTCTCCTTGGGTTGGGTAATTAGTTAAAGGAACCCATAACTATAGAGAAGACTACAGGAGCTTCCACTGGAATTTAAAGCTGGACCCCACTGCATGACTCTCCTGGAAATGGGGATGGCAAGCTGCTCTGAGAAGAGGCAAATGATCCTTTGGGTTACAGGATCTGAGCCTCGTCCAGGTTGCATTTGTGTTCAAAGGGGTCCTGGTCAACATGATGCTGTTGGCATTCTGGCTGTAATTGGCTTGAAGCACCAGAGAAACACCAAGGACAACAGTCAATCTTGAGGTTGAAAGTGACAGTAATATATTATGTGAATTCCCTGTTAGCAGTATTTATGTTTAGTTGTTTGAGGGATCTGGGAATTTAAGCTGAAGCTCTTTAATGCTGCATTTAATTTGACCATGGTACTGCATGAGAAATACTTTACACTTGGTTTGACATCAAGATTATGGGACTAATACTATAAATGTCACTAATGCTGTAAATGATCCCATTGAGCACGACAGACTTTCATATGCTTATCTGATCCTCTCACACACAGCCCCTCACTTGGTGACAACTGTGAGCTAAAAAATTCAGGCCATTTTTTTTACAAGTGTGGCCCATGACAACATCACACACACACACACACACACACTCTAACATTTTTATGATACCCTGGAAATCTTATTTCATTACCCCAGTTCTAGGAGAATTTGCTCTGCTGCTTAGCAATTAAAACTTTCAATAACAGCAGTTATAATAACCTGGTGCATACAAATCGCTCTCCTCTTTGTGGTGGGCCTGTTCTGTGCTTCCACCCCCAACTTATGTGAGACATGACTGCAGGCTACAAAAGTCATCAGTCGGAGCTTCCAACTGAAAACAACTTAAAGAAAAAAAAGAAGGGAGAGTCAATGCCCTGAAAGGAACAGTATCAAATTTACATGCACATATGGCACCTTAAATTTTAAAATATTATTACTATCCTTCCCAAACAAGGGCTTCAGATCCCAGCTCCTCCAATGTGTGATCTGCAAAAAGAAAATCCAGGATGCCTGTGATTGCTGGCACATGCATTGTACTTCATGCCATGCTACCAATTGCTTGTGTGATCCATTCTATGAGTTAGCAAGAGGTTGAAATTAAATAACTGGTATTATGACCAGCAATGACCATTTGGGTCATCCACTCTTACTCCTCGCATTCTGCTACTATAATGAGGCCACTTGATCTACTTCCCTTATCCTAATACCCAGATACTTTCGCTGTTGATAATTTTTACACGTCAAACATTTCTCCTAGTGTCTATCCTGCATTTCTCCTTTTTTAGCCTCAGGTCATTGTTCCTTTTTCCTATCATCTTATCAGATTGTGAAGAATTATTTCCTTCATGAACACAGGTTCTAAATACCTCCAAGGTAACTGGAAGCGCTGTTGAAATTAGACTCTGTGGTTTGCATTTCTTTCTGTTGATCTTGTTGCAAAGTCTCCAGTTCTTTTTAATTCTTGACTTAGTTTAAAGTCACCTTCAAGTAACATCCAAAATGGTGTAAGAAGAGGATTCATTCATTAGTTACTGACAGGTAAAAGCCAATAGAGTTACTCAGGCACTCCTGAAGGTAATGAGTTTCTCAATATGTTCCCTGAGTTCTCTTTCTAGACTCTAGAAAGCCAGATTTTTAAAGGGCCTGTCCGGTGGCTGGTGCCCAACTGTCATACAAATTGAGTAATTATGGATAAGCATTCTATACCAGTGGAGAAGCTTTCTGAAAATGTGACTCTAGATCCCTCAATCTCTCCTCATTTTCATTACAACACTAGCAATGCTGAGTGATGCTCAGGTAGTTCCCTTCCTCCAAAGATCCCAAAGCATTCAAAACACTTTACAAACTATGAGCCAGAAAACCATGGCTGCACCAGCCCAGGGAAACCCTTATGCTCTAGAGCAGGAGATAGCCTGCAGCCCTTGCGTGCAAAGGGGGTGCGACTGCAAGCACTGCAGCAGTATCCAGTGCCCCAGTGGGACACCTCTGGGCTATGATCCTGTGCCCTATTGCCCCTGCACACTAGTTTATGGCTATGTTTAGGGAACACACACTACACATTTTCCAATCATGCAGCATTGCCATCTTCACCAGTGAGTGTGCTCCTCCTTCTGCCCAGGAGGCATATTGTCTGCTCCTGGCCTCTACAGGCACAATGCCAATAGCTACTGCCACTTCCCCTCCCCAGTGCAGTCCTGGATCTCTCAGCCATAACTGAGCCCCATATATGCAGGGATCACTTCAAGTATCATTCAAAAGAAGTCCCTGGGATGTCTAAACACTTGGCTGGTTACTAGCTGAGGAGCCGAGATTGTTTTTTAACCCTGTGGGAAGCCCTTATTTTGGAAGGCTGATACTAGTTCTCAGTCAGACATTTACAATGAATTTAGTGTTTAGGGCATGGGGGAAGTTTTGGACTGGTCAACCTTTAGTTCCCTTCATTATAATATGAAAGTAAGTAGCGTTCCCTGGATCACTCCTGGGTGGCTACAAAGGACACATTTCTATGTCATGTATTTAGATGGATGGAGCAGTAAACATCAATATATTCAATGCAGCCAGGAAGGGGAATGCTGGCTGCACTGTAAGGAAACGCAAAAAGTGAAGACTGCTTTTGAAAAGCTCCAAGCCTAAAATATAATTCTCTTTAGGAAGGATAAATTCAGATCTCTCACAGCATTTGGAGGAATATTGATGTTAGAAATATGCTGACCCTATGAGGCACCTGTGAAGGGCAAGAATATAAGGCAGACCTGTGTTGCTTCTCCTTGTCCTGAAGCTGTGTAGACTTTTGCTTCTGTAAGTCCATCTCTGGACTGAGCAGCTCCATTGTGTCCTTTAGAAGCGAATTCTCTTTCTTGAGCCCAGCAATCTCATTCTGACATTTCTCCAGTTCCTCATTAAGAAATTTAAACTGGTTTTGGTTACTTCCTTCCTAAGAAAAAGGCCAACATTTATCTGCTGGTTAAATATTCAGAGGTTCTCACAGGATTGCAACTGGTTATCATGATCGAGAGATACATGTGAATAAAACAACTCAAACACAGAGTTTATGATGTACAGCATGGTTTATGTAGTACAGGTGTATGGCAGGGCAACAACTCACCGGCACAGCACCTCCTGCTGGTTGTCCAGGGAATTAGCTCCTTTTCAGCTCTGGAACACCCTCTGCCGGCTGATGCCTCGCCTGCCATTGGCCCCCCGTGTCCCTCCTGGACCCTGGTGCTCTTGTATACCAGGGTTCTGCCCCCAGCAGTAACCCCTCTGTCTCTGGGTCTCCTCTCCCAGGGGAGCCCCCAACCCTCTATCCCCACCTTGCCTCAGTGGCTACTGCCAGTCACCCTCTAGCCCCCACTCCCTGGGGCAGACGGCAGTCTGTACCACTCATCATCGGCAAGGGGGGTTGGACCAGCTGCCTCTGCCTATTCCTGGACTGCCCCTCTGCAGCCCTAGTACCTATTTGGTCCTTTTGGCAAGGCCTGCAGTCTGGGGTTTTTCCTGGCTGGAGCTCCCCAGCTCCCTCTGTCCTTCCTCAGCACTGCTCCACCTCAGGTACCCTTCTCAGCTCCCAGGCAGCCAGGTCCATCTCTCTCAGGAAGCTAGAGAGAGAGTGTGTGTTTCTGTCTCTGGCCCTCAGCCCTCTTATAGGGCCAGCCGTGGCCTGATTGGGGCATGGCCTCACCTGTGGCTGCTTCCTCAGTCAGCCTTTCTTTTCCCCTCTGCAGCCCTCTCCATGGCTGTTTTAACCCCTCCGGGCAGGAGCAGTGTGGCCACCCTGCTACAAGGTGTTATCATGTCACTTTCAAATTTGGTCATTCAGGACTGTTTTCTCTGTTCCTAGCAAACTGCCAGAAATAAAACACCACCACAACCACCATCAATGACATTTTAAGGATATGAGTCAAAACAACAGAAGACATTCAAACAGATTTTAGGAATACTTTCAATGAACAAACTTCAGTGGTCAGGATCTTTTTAAAGGTGCCAGGAAGCTGCATGGCATGAAGAATCTATAAAGTAACTGAATATAATGAGAAATTAACTGGCTAATATATAATCAAGGGATTGGGTTCTAAAATATATATGTATTCATCTTATGTAGTACAGACACACACATCCCCCACTAAAATTTCACACATGCACACACAAGCCAAAGTTTTCAAACCTAGATGCTTAAAGTTAGGTTCCTAAATCTACAGTTAGATAGCTAACAATAAACATAAATAATTGTCCTAAATTTTAGAGGTGCTGAGCACCTGCAGCAGTCATTAAAATCAATGTTACTCTTGCGTGTGCTGCACCTCTAAAAATCAGGCCACTTATTTTAGGTGCCTATTAGGAATGTTTGAAAATTTGGGGCACATTGTATATAAGGAAGAACAAGGAGCAAGTACTTTTAAACACATGAAATGCTGTACAATACCAAACACTGGAATGGGGACAGACTCCGTTTATAAGGGTATGTCTACACTACGGGTTTCCCATTGAATATGAGAGGAAAGCTACACAGACTCCTAGTCAGAATGCTGCACTTTGCATGGACTGGTAGCATTCATATTCAATTAATCCCTGATAAGGGCTTGTGGATTTCCAATATCTAATGTGAGTGCAGTAAGATCCCACTGCTACCGACATACACAATGAATGTTGAAATTTCTGATCATTTGGTTGAATGTTTATTTCTGTTGTAGATCATATTCTCAAAATGCTGCATGAAATACAAATCTGCCCACCAAAATGCTGATAAACGGTGCTAATGCCTTTTGACTGTGACACAAAGGAAGGAGACCCCGTCTGTTTCTAAACAGGAATAGTGTCATTTAAAACCTAAAACAGAGTTTTCACCATCTGATCAGTAACACTGTATGTCGAAGTAAAAATTGGAAGCTTGCCTGTTGCTTCTTCAGTGCTCTCACATTCTTCAGCTCCGTCTGGAGTTCTTCCATTTGTTTTTTGTGACCGGTGCAGGATGCGTATTGCTCTGACAGCTCCATCCTCAGAGTTTCTAGCAACAATAACAAAAGACTTATCAGGGAGTGAAGGAGGTAAGAGGCCAGACATAGGGCAATGCACACATCTACTTTTGCAGTAGGAGGTGAAGAAGTTAAAGAATTAAGTTTTGCCTTGACACTCAATTGTGCCACCATTCCGTCCACTGAATAAGATTGGAAAGAGCAGGAACATAAGAACATAAGAATGGCCATACTGGGTCAGACCAAAGGTCCATCCAGCCCAGTATCCTGTCTACCGACAGTGGCCAATGCCAGGTGCCCCAGAGGGAGTGAACCTAACAGGTAATGATCAAGTGATCTCTCTCCTGCCATCCATCTCCACCCTCTGACAAACAGAGTCTAGGGACACCATTCCTTACCCATCCTGGCTAATAGCCATTAATGGACTTAACCTCCATGAATTTATCTAGTTCTCTTTTAAACCCTGTTATAGTCCTAGCCTTCACAACCTCCTCAGGCAAGGAGTTCCACAAGTTGACTGTGCGCTGTGTGAAGAAGAACTTCCTTTTATTTGTTTTAAACCTGCTGCCCATTAATTTCATTTGGTGGCCCCTAGTTCTTATATTATGGGAACAAGTAAATAACTTTTCCTTATTCACTTTCTCCACACCACTCATGATTTTATATACCTCTATCATATCCCCCCTTAGTCTCCTCTTTTCCAAGCTGAAAAGTCCTAGCCTCTTTAATCTCTCCTCATATGGGACCCGTTCCAAACCCCTAATCATTTTAGTTGCCCTT